>CAUYRT010012289.1:0-29282 GCA_963574885.1 Lepilemur ruficaudatus | reverse complement strand
CTTAAGCTTAATCCAGGATAATATAAGCGGTACTAGCTCACTGTCGTTTCTTAAAATTGAGTAATATTCCATTGTAAACATATACCAAATTTTAATAATCTAGTCATGAATTGACGGGCACTTGGGTTGTTTCCACGACCTAGCAATAGTGAATTGTGCTGCCATAAACATTTGGGTGCAGATGTCTTTATAATAGAATGACTTAAGTTCTTTTGGGTAGATGCCTAATAATGCTATTGCTGGATCGAATGGTAATTCTATTTTTAGCTCTTTGAGGAATCTCCAAATTCTTTTCCACAAAGGTTGCACCAATTTGCAGTCCCACCAGCAGTGTAAGAGTGTCCCTATCTCTCCACATCCTCGCCAGCATTTGTTGTTTTGGGGTTTTTTGATAGAGGCCAGTCTCACCGGGGTTAGGTGGTATCTTATTGTGGTTTTGATTTGCATTTCTCTAATGATTAGAGATGATGAACATTTTTTAATATGTTTTTGGCCCTTATTCTGTCTTCTTTGGAAAAGTTTCTGTTCATCTCCTTTGCCCATTTATAAATGGGGTTTTTTGATTTTTTCTTGTTAATTCTTTTGAGTTCTAGGCAGATTCTTGTTATCAGACCTTTGTCAGAGGTATAAAGAGCAAATATTTTCTCCCATTCTGTGGGTAGTCTATTTACTCTAGTGCTAGTTTCTTTAGCTGTGCAGAAGCTTTTTATTTTGATCAGGTCCCATTTGTTTATTTTTGTAGCTGCATTGATTGCTTTGGGGGTCTTCTTCAAGAATTCTTTGCCTAGACCGATGTCTGAGGGGTCTTCCCAACATCCTCTTCTAGGATTCTTAAGGTTTCCTGCCTTAGGTTTAGGTCTGTTAACCATCTTGAGTGTATTTTTGTGAGAGGTGAGAGGTAGGGGTCCAGTTTCATTTTTCTGCATGTAGCTATCCAGTTTTCCCAGCACCATTTATTGAAAAGAGATTCTTTTCCCCGATGTTTATATTTGTCTGGTTTATCAAAGATTAGGTTACTATATGTAGACGGTTTCATCTCTCGATTCTCAGTCCTGTTCCAAAGATCAATGCTTCTGTTCTTGTGCCAATACAAAACTGATTTGATTATTATTGCTTTATAAGGAGCTGTTTTCTTATCAGAAACAAGGAGTTCTGGTCACTTGTCATGGCTGCACAGCCACTTTGAAAGTCTATTTGGAAGCCTTTTGCCTTTCTGCAAAAAGAGACCATGTTAAACTAACATACTAACATACTGTAGGCATGGTAGGATGAGGAAATGGTGACTTGGTGAGAAAAAAAGTGTTCTCTCTCCTCTTTACGTTAATAAAAAGAGAAGTAGGGGATTTTCTAGTTTTAAGTTTCAACTCATGTCCAAGAAGTTGAGAACTGGATAATTAAAGGAAAACAGGTTTTTTAATTTTTTATTTTATTTTTTGTCTTCCTCACTGTTTGCTGGGTGTGATGAGTCTTAGAGAGACGGATTGCATTATCACCTCTGTTCTTTGTATCTGTTTGCTGGCTTAGATGCAGTTTGTACATTGTGCATGTTGCTTTTTGGCTTTCCACCTTTGCTTGAACACATGACTGACCTTGGGCCATAAGCTTTTGTTAATGAATCCCAGGATGCTTTATCTAGAAACTGTTTAACCTAATTAAAAGAAAATCTGCAAACCTTGCTTTTTGAGTTTTTTGGCTCTATGATAATAGTGCAATTCACAGAGGTGGACACTACTCTGCCCATCTGGGCACTCTGGGTCTACCATTTTCCCCTTGGCCACCCAGAGAGCCCTGCTGCAGGCCTGCCTGGTCTCTACAACACTCTTGGCTCTGAAACTCCCACCTCACGTTGTCCAAAACGCACCTCGTAGAGTGCCTTTTTACACAGACCTTTCTCAAAAAATATTAATATTTATTGACTTGGTGGAAATGATTTTCATAGAAACTTACTCCTCACAGATAACATATTTGTACTTTCTCAGTTCCTTCAATGTCTTAGTCTCTTGGAGTGATTTATAGTGAGAACTTTTTGGCCCCTGAGAGTCCACTAGAAGAATATCTTTGATGCTTGAAAAAGTCTTTTTATAGTCTGGAAAGTTTAGAAGGATGTTGCCAATTATTTTCCAGTGAAAGTATTGTCCTGTTTTGTGGAATTCATCACCACCTATACCATCAAAGTTAAAAATTTACAACATGACTGCTTGTGTTTGATTTTGATGAACTGAGCATGAAATGAAATATTATTCATACAGAATTATATCAACTGTCAGGACACTTTCATTGGCCATACCTGTTACCATGGCTTAGTTCAATAGGGCTAAGTCTCCAGTGATAAGGTAATGAAACTCAAACACGCTAAGCACCAGTCTCAGATCATACTCCTTTCCTGTAATATAGTGTTGGCAGAATGGGTAGGTAACTGCCCTGTGATTGAGAGATTCCCAAATTGCTAAAACAATTTCCTAGGAGCTGTAAATATCTTGGACATAAAGAATAATATACGGCAGTTCTGATCTACATCAGAAGGAAAAAAAGAAAACAAAGCAAGGCATGTGTTGCAGTGTGTTTGTGTGTGTAAGAAATGCAAGACATGAAATTAAACGTTGGATGAAGTATAAGTTCAGGCTAAGGCTTAAGTTTTTGTTTTTTTTTTTTACAATATTCAGCCCAAAGAAAGGAAGAGGAACATTTAGGAGGTTCTGATATATCTAAAATCCTTGAAAAGTAGTTCCAAAACAGAAGGAATGAGAATTTATGTGAGTCCAGAGGGCTTACCTATGAATAATGAGTGGAAGTTAGAAAGGCTGATTTCAGTTTAATTTAATAAACACATTGTAATCTTTGCTGTACTCCAATGGCCTTACCAAATAGTACTCCCTGGCACTAATCTTTGTTAGGCAGAAGTTCGATGAGCATCTCAGGGCATTCGTGCTTTAGGTAGGATACAAACTAGATGATGTCTAAGGAAGTGTTCCTCTTTGAGTGTCCAGTGTGTGTGTGTAAGTGACGTTCAGATTTGGTGGGAAGCATTGTTAAAAGTGAGGCAGTCTTGTTGATAAAGACCAAAATTTTCCATATGGACATATGCTGATAGACAAGTAAAGGAAATGAGTAGTTTCACATTTTCTTGACTAGGATGGTTTATTTCTAAGTCAAGAAAAGACAATGAAAAATTCTAGTTAATAGGAAAATTCTAGTTAATAATCATTCAGTCAATATACATTTATTAAGCACTTAGAATGTGTATGACACCATCTTATGCAAGTACAGGGCATGGCTCCTGTTCTCAAGGACATCATGCTCTATTAGGGGAGACAGGGCATATTCACTTCTGAATATTCATTATTATCTATTGTAAGATTACCAGGGCAAGTGGAACGTGCCAGAAAGACAGCATGCTAGACGGAAATAAACCCAGCATTTGAAGTCAGAAGAGCAATATTCAAGGTCCGTTTCTGCCTCCTATTGGTCTTTAGTAACGCATTAATATTTTGATACTCAGTTAAAAATTGTTTTCATTATAAACACATTGCATACTTATATTTTAAAATTTGGAAACATTCACAGCTTTATGACAGTTTTTGAACACTAACCATCATTTCTGAACTCAGAGACTGATTGCTAATAATTTTAGATAGTCTCTTCTAAAATCTATTAGGCATATTTAAAAACAGACTATTTTAATATCTACAGATTTGAAGTTATAATGATTCCTACCCAAGACATGAGGCTTATAAGGCAGACATGCGTGAGAGGAAGGGTGATTACAGGTAGAAAGTGTAGAGAGCAGGTAATCCTTGGCCTCGAAACAGTGCCATGGGGAGGAAGCCTGGTGGGGAGGGGAAGAGGAAGTGCCTTGATTCTGCTCACATTTTAAAAAGTGAAAAAATGAAAGAATGAATAAACCTTTTGAATCATCTTAATTCGGACGGGGAAAAAGGAGAACTAACACCCAATATTTTGGGTCCTTTGCTATATCGTATTTTTAAAAATCTCACAATAGTTGTGTAAGGGTGACACTGTATTGTTGTCCCATTTTACAGATAAAAATGTGAAGAAATAGAGCCCATATACCTTGTATGTCCTGGAGGCTGAATTTGAAACTACTTTGTATGAATCCCAAACCCTTGTTCTTTCCTCCAACTTGATTCACAGAAATATCCTAGAATAGAGGCATTAATGCCAAAATACATTAATCATAAGAAAAAAGAAGATAAGAAAATCAAGGGACAGTTTCTTTCTGTTACAAATGTTTGCTTTGCAATTTGTATATTTTGGCATTGGGTCGAAATGCTTTTAACCACTATCCCATTCTCTCCTCCTACTTAAATAAGAGTTAAGGGGAAGGCAGGGGAAAAGTTCAGTCAGGTGAAGGAGGTAACTGGTATCTTCTTAGCATTAAAGGAGCTATTTCTTTTCTGTATTTGGAACCAGGACATAGCAGGGGGCCAGTGGGGCCATTTGACTAGGATGTCAGAGTCTGTGGAAATTCACCTTTCATTTTCTCTTCAGTGGCAAATGCATATAGGGAGACAGATAAGGTCCTCCTCATGTGTTGATTGTAACAAGGGCTATCAGATTGAGTAAATAAACATTTGACAAGATGGATGAAACTGGAAGACATTACGCTAAGTGAAATAAGCCAATCACAGAAGGATAAATACCTTACTTACATGAGGTACGTGAAATAGTCAAACTCATAGAGACAGAGAATAAAATGACGATTTGCCAGAGCCTGGGAGAGGGGGAAATTGGAGTTGTTCAATGGGTTCAAAATTTCAGTTATGTAAGATGAACAAGTTCCTAGAGATACGCTGTACAATCCAGTGCCTATAGTCGACAATTCAGAACCATATACTTAAAAATTTAAAAGGATCTCATGTTAAATGCTCTTACCACAAAAAACTAAAAAAACAAAACAAAGCAAAGGGGCAGGAAGAAACTATTAGAGATGACAGACATGTTTATTACTTTGGTTTTGGTGATGGTTTTATTGGTGTATGCATATCTCCAAACTCATCAAATTGCATAATTAAATAATCCCAGTTTTTTGTATATCAAGTATACCTCAATAAAGCTATTTTAAAAAGAATACAGAGGGCCCAGTTATTAATATATTTGAATTTCAGATAAACAAAGAATACTTTTAAAGTATATCTTAAATTTTTAGTATAACTATGTGCCAAATTATACTAAATGATTATTTGTTGTTTATATGAAATTCAGCTTAACTGGATCTTGCTTTTTATCAGGCAGCCCTAATTGTAACTGGTAGCCGTTTACCATGGTTGGCTACAGCTAAAGGTCAAAGGAAAAAACTAAGAGGGAAGGACCTCAAAATCTAAATGCTGCCCAGGCCTGGTGCTCACCTCTGCTGGGGAGTGAACATGGAGCAGAGGCCAGAACTGCAGACATGGGCTCATCTCGGTTTTTTGCTAGTTGGTTTTCCGGACTGTTCAGTCCAAGTATCCTAATTTACAATGTTCTCTGTGGTTATAGTCGAAGGCGGAAATAATTGTACTTATAATTCAGTGTAAATAATAAAATCAATCCCTTAATTGTGCTCTCTGAAAGAAATTTGCTATTTCCATCTCTGTGTATTTTATGTTTATTCATAATTTACAAGCTATTATATTGATGATGTAGGAGTTAGCGTATTAGATGACAGAATAGTTGTATTATACTTGTCTGTGAGACACTGGAAACAAAACATCTTGTTAATCAATCATCCTGTTAGTCATTTATCCAGATTTTCCCATAGGAGTATCTCTCCAAAGTCATGTCATTACTAGAAGAGAAAATAAAAACAAGCCAGGAAAGAGCGTGTTATACATGGCCTTAAATGTGCAGCTCTCCCAAGGTCATAGCTGTTTGCTAAGTGAATGAAGTTCCAGGACTTGCTCCATCAACCTGTTTCTGCTTCCTGTTAAATTACTAAAGCACTGCCCAGTAGTGAGTAAATGTATGAACCAGATATTTGCAGAGTCAGTTTCATTCTTTTTATTCAATCACCCATCATTTTAGAGAGGATACATTTGCAAAGTTTTAGGTAGATCTGGGATGCCATCTGGAAAAATAAGTAATCTTCAGGCCACAGATTAGCAAGGACTCCCAAACTGAATACTTGAGCTGGCAAGATGTTTCAAAAATTCTTCTATGATTGTCATTTCTAATTAGCTGACACTATTTATATCACTGGGTCCCCAACCCAACTACCACACACAGAGGTAGGTTCAAGACTGAATTTTATTTAAATTGAGTTTAAATAAGATAAGTAATATGAACTAACAGTTCAATAACTCTTTACAGTTTACAAATAATTTCGCATCAGGATTATCATACTTAATCTTTTATGGTCTTTCCTACCAGGCTCCTCTTTGCTTTTGTTACATATGAAAAGGATGAGCCTCAGTTTGGCTAAGGTCACACAAAGAACATACTGCCCCAGGCACCACACTTAAATAACTTTATATAGTAAAAAAAAAAAAAAAAGTAATGATACAATTAACAGCAAAAAGAGCACATCTGACAATTAACAAGCATTTACCATATGCTTGGCCCTGCACTAAGGACTGTGAATTTGTTACCACTTTCAGAGCCGAAAAGAAGTAGAACCTGGATTTAAATCTAGACACTTCCCGAGCCCTCAAATTCTATTATGAACTCTGTTATTACAATAAAAACATTTCAATACAAAGAAATGATAAATGTTTGACTTGACGGATATGCTAATAACCATGATTTGATCATTACACACTGTATACATGTATGGGAATATTACACTGTACCCCATAAATATATACAATTATTATATATCAATTAAAATGACAGTAAAAGAAAAAAGAACAAGAAATGCAGCAGCAGGCTTCCCGATCCTGTCTCAGAGTCCTACCTGAGAATGCCCAGATCACCTTCTAACTGAAACCTGCACCCCCCCATCCTACAGCCCATCATTTGAACTGCATTAAAGAAGATATTTATTTTACATTTGCTTTCTCTAATTGCTAAAGATGTTAATTCTCATGCTTGCTGCAGATTTTTTTTTCAAACTTGTAATTTGCACTCTAATTTTGCTTTTTATTCTTGAGGTATGCAAGTTTATTTAAATGTATAGCTTAAAAAAATTGGTGAAGGGAAGCACCTCTTCTATGCTACGACAGCATTTGTTTGGTAAAACAGTCTCCAGGAACATTTCCCTATGTCCGTATGCTTTCCTTTAGCAGATGTTTGTCCATGGCCTTCTCTGTGACACTCTGGGGCCTCCAGGAGAAAGCACACTGGAGCTGGGGCTTGACAGGAAGCAGATCATTTCAGCACAGCCTCCGGAGGCTGCAGTGGCCCCAGTGTGAGGACACCCAGAGGACAGAGCCAGTTCTTGGTGTGGGGGACTGGGGTGAAGCAGGGGTTGGAGGGTGCTTGGGAAAGGCTCACAGAGGAGGTGACACGAGCCAAGTCTGGAATAAACAAGCAGATAAATGAGGGCAAGGGTGTTGCAGGCCAAGGGAGCAGCAAGCGTTAAGGCTTCAACCTAGTACTCGTCATGGTGCATGTAGGCTATCACAAGTAGGTGAGTGAACTGGGAGCAAGGAGGCTGGGAGTGTGCTGTGCAGGAGATGAATGAGCCACCGGGCAGGTGATGGCCTCTGTGAAACACACTAACTTTCACCTTTTAGACAGTAAGGGGGCATCACAAGATTTTAAGTAGACAAATGGCATGATTGTATTTGGATTTTGGAAAGAGTATCCCTGAAACAATGAATTTGGGGTGAGGGAAGGTAGAACTAAAGAAAGAAACCAGTTTTTTGCCTGCAGTATCCTCCTTAATTCAAATCGAGAGGGACATCATCACAAGTTCTGCCCTAAGGATTTGGGGTTTCTTTAGGGCAATTCCCTGGTTTTTCTGAGGCCCATCCTAATTGCCTATTACTGAATTTATCTTTTTTAAACTTTACTGAGCATTTATGATGTGTCAGGTATTATATTGGTGGACACTGTGCTTATCTTTATTTTATAGAAAAAAGGGATTGAGATTTGGGAAGGTTAAATTATTTGCTCAAAGTTACAGTTAATTAGTGATAAAGTTGAGTTTTAAGCTGTGGGATTGCAGCGTTTGCGCTTTTTGCTATTTTTAAACTACATTATCCTGATGCTGCCTGTGGATAAGAGTTTGACTTGCATTTCAATTACACTCTGAAGGCCAGGAGAGCACCCACTTTTTAAAATTATCTGCCTGTAGTTACTCCTTGACCATACTTTATATGTGAAACAGAAGCTACCTTCTGTGTTTTAACGATTTCAAAAATTCTGAATCTTTTCCTTTTAGGTACTCATCAAGGTGGAGCCTCCAGCATTGAACCCATGTCAACAAAATTGAAAAATATAGAATATAATGCAGGTTTTACAGCTGAAAATGTCCTTGGGAACAATTATTCCAGTGTTTCCCAAGTGAACTCTAAGGTACATCGCTGTGGGTGTTAAGTGATAAAAGGCTTTTTTGGCTAAATAATCAGGGAAACCTTGGATTAAAAGTAGTTGACAGTTTTTTCCACTCTTTGAGATTTCTTAGAACATTTAGTATACAATAGATCCTTGAGTAACATTGTTTCCATATAACCTGATGAGAAAACAAATTGAGTTTTAGCAGGGCCACTGTCTGTGTAGACGCAAATTCTTCCCATGTCTGCGTGGGTTTTCCCTGGGTACTCCAGTTTGCTCCCTCATCCCAAAGATGTGCATTTATGTAAGATAAATCAGCATGTCTAAATGGCATTAGTCTGCATGGGTGTGTGTGTGTGTGTCTGTGTGTGTGAGTGTGTGACTTATGACAGGATGGTGATCTGTCCAGTGTGGGTTTTCACCTTGCACCCTGAACTACTGAAATAGATTCTGGCCACCTGTGACCCTGAACTGAAATAATTGGAGGAATGATTATTTTACTTGTTTTTATTAACATTTTTCAAATGTACATATGGCTCACATTTCAAGATTTAATATCGGAAGTGTTTTGGGTCATTATTTAGAAGTTTGGTGATGTTTTCATAACCAGATATATGTCATTGGAGCTTACCTCTTGTTTATATGAATTAGCCTATGGTAAAATTAGTTTCATTATACAGTGCAGTGTGTCATTTTGTTTAAAGTCACAGTTTTCAAGAACGTATGAAAGAAGTTAGTTGAAGACTCACCCACCATAGGAGAGGGGATTGTGAATCTCCAAAATTCAAGAATGCAATGTCTTTCAACCTATGTGTTTTCTAAAACATTTTCTCTGGCATCACCCATTTAACAAATGCCACCTTCTTTTTGCCCAGCAAGTAAAATGCAACTCAGAGAAGGCAAGTGACTTAGAGGTCTCTAGAGGACTCTAGGCAGGCCTCCCAGGGAATTCTACCTAGTCGTGCTACCAACACTTGCACATGAGATGTCTCCCTGAGTCTAAGCAGGGGTGGGGAACCTGCCACCTTCTGATTTCAAGATTGTTCTTTTTTAAGCGCCAAAGGAGGCAAGAAAAGCTTCATCTTTCCCTGCTGCATCCCTTTTAATGAAAGGATTTGTTCTGTAAAATTTGGATTCAGTCAAAAAGCCACACTTAAGGAACTAGAAGGTCACAAGTGGCCGTAAAGCCACAGCTAGTGCAAGAAGAGAAGGGCTGCATGGTGATTTGCTCGAAAAAGGCAATTTCCCAAATAGCCACAAAGCAAGAAGGGAAATATCCCAGGAAGAGAAAGAAACTACTCTCAGCTTTTATATCCCAAACAAACCAATAGCGAGCGTACTGGGACCAGAACCTAGAGTCCTGCTTGCACTGTCCGGTCAAAAGCTTCTAAGTAGAAGCTGCTTTAGACAATCCTATTCATTCGTTTTATTTTTAAATACTCATTCAGTAAATTTAATCCTTGTCTCTAGAATTATCCGTATTTTCTTAGTTATGATGAGAGTGAACAGCTGGGCCGTTTTGTCGACTCTGTTGCCAGCGTTCATTCGTGGCCCCAGCCCCCACACTCTTTTGTTCCCAGACAGTGCCTGGCTCACTTTGTCTGACTACTGTCTGACATGTCAGCTTACACTGCCTCCGCTCCCAGCTGTTCTTCTCTTTCATGCTATGGATCGCTCTTTGCATTAGACTCAAGCATGGTTTTGCACTTCCAGAGGGCTAATCTGTTTCCACAGCAACCTTTAAAATGGGGTAATTTGATGCAAGACCTGTCTAAAAGTTTTTTTCACTAAAAGTTTTTGCATGTGTGCATAAATACACATGTGTACTTCCAGGCTAAGCACTGCTTTCAGACAGAAAGTTCACAGAAAACCTGACCACATTTCCAATTAATAGCAATGCCCTGTCAGCTTCCTGTTTTTTTAAAAATGTGTTTACATTAGGAAGTTAGATAGGAAAACCCATTTTAGGAACAACATTTAGGCTAAAACTTATAAACAGAAGATTAAAAATAGAGCTTATTTATGCCAATTTTTGTATAACCTTATTTAATAGATCGTGAGTGCACCAAAGCTTTTAACAAGGTAGTAACTTGAAATATGGCATATATAAATGTTGTACTAGCTAATGTGTCTACTCAGTTCTTAACCTGGATACTGCCTGCTTATCTTTAATGTTAGATGGTTTTTCAGCAACATCATTTTCTTCAGGTAACTTAAGCAAAAATGTTAAAGTTAGAGAAGTTAGTAAAAAATGTACTTTCTAACAGGCGTTAGCTTTGGAAAATTCTGGTTTTGTTCAATGTATTACATAACTCGGGATGCAACAGTACTAGTCTGATGAGATTCTAAAAATTAGGAAACATTTTATGTTATTTTGTTCTCCTTGGGGTCAGGATCTAAATCTGTTCATGTTTATGTTCCCAGCCACCAGCACAGTGTCTGGAAAACAGGTAATACTCAATAGATGTTTGTTTGTTTATTTGTTTTCTAGTAGAGATACAAATTAGATATTAAAATATATCTTTATGATGATAGATGATATAATTACTTATATCATCTAATTTGTAAGTGGGTATGCTTCTTGCCCTATTGATTTTGGTTTGGCTGTATGAGAAGCTTTTAGAGACATTGTAACTTTCTACCAGTATGCATATATTTTTGCCTTCTTCCTTCAACTTGGGTCCTAGATGAGAAGATACACAAACTAGATCTACGTGCATCCACAGTCTAGGTTGCTGCCAGTTTCATGCAGCTGTCATGTAAGGTGAGCAAGAAATAAACATTTGCTTTTATAAGTCACTGAGATATTAGAGTTGGTTGTTACTGCAGCAAAAGCAAACTAGTATATAGATCAAGCACCTAATATATATATAGTATATATAACATATGTGATATATATGTGATATACATTTCATATCTTATATATAATACAGAAAATAATGCTCATCTCATGGAGTTATGATTAAGAATATATATTATATGTAGCATATATTATATACATAAGATATATATTTACATATTACAAAATAATCTTGTGCCATATAACCATATTTCTGTCAGGGAACTACTTATACAACAGTGGTCTCATAAGATTGTAATACCATTTTTTCACTGTGCCTTGTCCACATTTAGATATGTTTAGATATATATATACTTAACATTGTGCTGCTATTGCTTATAGTATTCACTGCAGTAACATGCTATACAGGCTTGTAGCCTAGGAACAACAGGCTATACCATATAGCCTAGGTGTATAGTAGGCTGTAATGTCTGGGTTATGTACAAGTACACTCTATCATGTTCACACAAGGACAAAATCACCTAATGATTTTTAATTTATTTTTTAACTTAATTTCTCAGAATGTAGCCCTATTGTTAAGCTGCACACAACTGTATTATATATGTAAGATACATCTATATGTATCTTATATGGTATACATACAATATATTCTTTTCAATATATATATTTGTGTATATATATCTTATATATTATATGTATTCCTAATCATAACTGCATCAGATGAATATTATTTTTATTGCATAGGAGAGAAGACAGAAAATTAGAAGTTTAAGTATTTTATCCAGGATCATATAATTTTAAATAAAGATGTGGATTTGAGTACATGTATCTCTGACTTTCCAGCCCCCATGTTTTTTTATCGGACTCACAAATACATTTGTAAGGGAGATTTAGTTAAACGTCCCTTTTTACTTATATTTTCTTTTGTTTACATACAGAACTAAAATATATTTTCATCCCATCAATATAATATGTTTTAATTCAACCTAACAAACATTTACTGAATATTTCCTATGTGCCGGGCATTGTGTCAATTCTTGGGGAAGTAGAGAGAAATCAGATGCAGTTCTGGCCACTAGGAGGCTCATCATGTAGGACAAATTCATAGCCTGGAAGGAACCTCACATTCTAGTTTTTGACACAAATAAAATCAATGTGACTGAACTGCCAACATTAGGATCTCAAAGTTTTTTCATTTTTTTTTAACACTACGTACAGTAGGGTGATGGCTTTCAACTAATAAATTCATGCTCTTGCCTATAGCCAAGGACACAAATTAGAGAGTCAGCCAGATAGCAGGACCAGTTTGGCTAAATGACTATTACAGCCACCAAGTCTTAGACCTAGCTTGACTAAGAATTTTAAATAACTTAGCTAAATGGTACCTTAAGATAATTTCTTCATAGATGAGGTTCACTCAGCTAGAACTTTATTATGGATCAAAAAAATTGTTTTTTCTATATTATTCACATTATTCCACACTAATAACAACAGCTATTTGTTGAGCACTTGTGCGCGTACCTGCTCTGAGCTAATTGTTTGGTCATATACCCCTAAGGAATTTATATTTTGGAGGGGGATACCAAATGAAAAGAGAAACCAGTTTAGTGCTTAAGAGAATTGACCTAGGAGTCAGATAAAACTAGAATGAAATCTAGGCTCTGCCACTTACATATGGTGGGACTCTGGACAAATTATTCTCCTTTGACCAGTTTCTTCATATATAAAATAAATACAATACCAACTTCTCAAGGTAGCCGAGTGTAATGCAGAAGATTTATCTGCAAAGCAAGCAGTGTAGTGCCTGGCAGATACTCAAGTGTTCAAAGATGAGAACTGTTATTATAAACGAAATGCTAAATTGAAGGCTCTTAAGGACCAGTGAGAGCAATAGAGGGAGTATGTGCAGGGATTAACCTTAGGATGTATAAACATGCTCAGATGTGGCTACTTTATTGTGCTGTAACAGACCAGAGTTTTGTAGGGTAAGAGCAGTGTGGAGAGTCCTTTGGAGCCCTGTGAATGTTCATGATATGGTCTCTATGCAGCTGTATCTCCTGCCACCAAGTTTCCTGCTCCTTGTCTACTATATCATCACCAGCCAAGAGCCACATTCTTGCTCTCGTCCCACCTCTGTGAGATTGCTCTGAAAAGCAGGGTAATGTGGGGCAGATGGGGAAGGGATTCTGGTCCAATTAATTAAGCCAAAAAGAAGACAGAGACCAAACGTGGAAAACCTCAGCCCAGAAGGAGAAAATATCATTGATTCGCATCAAAAAAGAAAATTTAGAATAAAAACCCTCTTGCCTCCTAAACATGTCCTAACTTCTAAAATAGAAAGAAAAACAAACACAGAAGTGACTTCTTAGAGTCTGGTAATCACTGTTCAAAGACGCTGACTCTGCCCGTCCCTGGATGAGTACCCATGGAGCCAGCAGGCATCCAAGCAGCCTTCCTCTCTCCCTCCCATGTGTCTCTGAGCAGAATGGCTCTGTGTACAAGTGCCGGACTGCCAAGGAATGATTTCTTTGGTGATTTGAAGGTCTGGGCAAAAATATAATAACATATTTCTTAATTAAAATCAACTCAAATTCTTCAAAGTTGGCACTCAACCTCTCTCCAGGCAGAGCAAGAATGGGGATGGGAGGGCACAGAACTGTTCTACTCCACTTTAAACTCAGATCAAACATGAACCAAAACCATTTTCATAGATACTTAGAGCTAACTGTGCAAATGAAGGAAAAGCTAAATATTTTTTAGTAAAAAAGTGTATTAGTTAGGATACCTTTCGTAGCAAGTAATGGAAAACGTCTTCTACTAAATTGACTTACATTTATGGGAATATATCGAGAAGACCAGAGGAAGACAGATTCTTGGCACCACATGGTCAGAGATTCAATGATGTCAACAAGTTTCAACTTCTTCCATCTCTTTGTTCCACTATCCTCATAAGACTGATGCCACTTAGAGGCACAAGATGACTACGGCAATCTCAGGTGCGATTTCCAGGCATGATGACATTGAGAGGAAGAAAAGGACTAACTCTTCATGTATTTCTTTTAAAGCATGATCAAATCTGTCCTAAATCCCTCAGACATCCCCTTAGGTCTCTGGTCAGAAGTGCATCACATGCTTACACAGCACTGATTGCTGGTAGCAAAAAGGAAACTGCGTAATTAGCTTGGGCCAATCATGACTTAATCCCTGACACCCCCCTGAAGCATATGGAAGTGTGACATCGGTTTGATTATGGTACAAAATCTGAGTTTTATTGAGAAGGCAGAAGGGAGGTGGGAAATTGATATTTCATAGGCAGAGCCAAAATGCAAAGATTTAAAAAATGTAAGAGGTGACCAAAAAAGCCAATACATGCAGAATATCAGATATCTGGAAAACATGACATTTTATGTTATAACTTGTCTTCCTGAGCTTGTAGTCTTTCTACCATTCATGTGGAACCCTGAAAAGAAACCTTCACTATGTCTCTCCCTTTTTATTCCCAGCAGGACTCTGCCCAACAAACACCATCTTAAAACATAACATTTAAGGTACCTCTTCTAATCATTTAGAAAGGAATTACCCTGATTGTTTTGTTAGACTCCAATAAATTGGTGATAGTTGCTTGAATAAGTGTGTAAAAGGGAGTGCATATTAGATTAATGGTGTCTTACAAAGCCTGCAAAGATTTTTTTCTTTTTGAGACAGAGTCTCACTCTGTCACCCTGGGTAGAGAGTGTAGTGGAGTCATCACGGTTCACTGCAACTTCAAACTCCTGGGCTCAGGCAATCCTCCAGCCTCAGCCTCCTGAGTAGCTGGGACTACAGATGCACAGCTACCATACCCAGCTAGTTTTTTTTTAATTTTTGGTAGAGATAGGGGTCTCGCTCTTACTCACGGTGGTTTGGAGCTCCTGACCTCAAGTGATCCTCCTGCCTTGGCCTCCTATAGTGCTAAGATTGCAGGCATGAGCCATCATACCTGTCTGCCTGGAAAGATTTAAGTGAGGAATAATGTGTCAGGCACTTGCCATCCTTGATAAATTTTTTGGTCCAAATCCAGGCCAAAATTAGTGGAAAACTTAGCATTCCTCATGATTCCTACCCAATGACCCATCTTTTGGGATGATTGACACCAGGAAATAACTCCTTTCTCTAGGAAACTCCACCCATTAACCATAGGGATGCCGGCCAGTTCTTGCAAGTCTCTATAATACAGCAGTCACCATAGGATAACTATTCATAAAACAAGATACACATTATAAACAAAAGAATTATCTTTTTATTACAGAGGCACCTGAGGAGGGTATCTTCTTCTCAAAAATATTTTTTTCAACCTTCTCTATTAAACTCCTTCTAAGGTTGAATTTTCAAAGTATTCTTGTGTTTTCTGAAAGAGGCTATATTTTAAACCTTTGTTTGCAATTAACAAATGGGCTCAGGTGAAGGAATCGGATTAGTTTCATTTAATATCCTGGGGAAATTTTTAAGAAGTAGAGTGAAAGAGTTCTGTCCAAAAAATCTTTGTCTACTTCAAGATTATGAAGATTTTCTCGTATATTTTCTTATTAAAACTTTATTGTCCCATGTTTTAAGTTTAGCTTTATTATCTACCCTAAATTACTGCTTGGAAATGGCATGCAATCAAGCCTGTCACTTTTTTTCCTCTTATGTACATATATTAATAATTCTTCTAGCACTATACAAGCACAGTCTGGAAAGTATCCACTCGTTGTTAATATAATGAGAACTTATGTGCAAAATCTTTCTTCTTTCCCCATTTAATTTACTAAGAGCCATAATAAAATCAATTGATCATATTCATGTAGATTTAAATATGGACATTCTGTTATGTCCTGTAATCTATTTCCTAACCTAATACAAATACCATCATGGCTTGATTACTGTAATTCTATAACAATTCATGAACTAAGGTAGTATCAGTTATTTAATCTTTTTTCTAATATTGATCTAACACATGAATATATGGCATTTTCTTGTAAAATTTTGAATTAGCATGTTAAATTTCTTCAAAAACCTCTGCTGTAATTTGCACTGAGATTGCATTGCATCTATAGAACTATATGGGGAGAACTGACATCTTAACAATATTCAGTCTTTCAATTTATGAAGATGGCATATCTCTCAATTTATTTAGGTCTTTAATAAAAATGCTAACCATAAAAGAAAAAAATTTAAATTGGGTAACATCAAAATTGTAAATATTTGCTAACCAAAGTATGCTATTAAAAAAATTAAAAGGCAAGTCAGCCTGGGAAAAATATTTTCAGTCTATGTATCTGACAAAGAACTCACATGGGGGCCAGGCGTGGTGGCTCACGCCTGTAATCCTAGCACTCTGGGAGGCGAGGGGGGAGGATTGTTTGAGCTCAGGAGTTCCAGACCAGCCTGAGCAAGAGTGAGACCCCGTCTCTACTAAAAAAATAGAAAGAAATTAGCTGGACAACTAAAAAAAATATAAATATATTAAAAAAAATTAGCCAGGCATGGTGGCACATGCCTATAGTCCCAGCTACTTGGGAGGCTGAGGCTGGAAGATCGTTTGAGCCCAGGAGTTTGAGGTTGCTGTGAGCTACGCTAATGCCACAGCACTCTAGCCTAGGCAACAGAGTGAGATTCTGTCTCAAAAAAAAAAAAAAAAAGGAAAAAAGAACTCACATTGCAAATATATAAAGAAATCCTGTATATTTACTATCAAAGTACAAATACCCCATTCAAAATGGACAAAAGACTCAGATACTACAAAATATATGACATTTGAATGACTCATAAGCACATAAAAAGTTGGCAACATCATAAGACATCAGAGAAATGTTATTTAAGATCACAATGGAAATCCTCTTTTACACTTACTGGGATAGCTAAAATAAAAATAATGGACAAAACTAAACGTTGATGAAGATGTGGAGCAACTGACTCTCATATTTTTCTCATGAGAATGAAAATGGTACAACCACTTTGGAAAACTCTTTAGCAATATTTTATGAGATTAAACAACACCTATCCACAGCCCAGAAATTCCTTTCCTTGTTTTTTACTGAGAGAAAGGAAACATTTATCCATAGATGCACTTGTACAAGAATATGCATAGCACTCTTATTTTTAATAACCCAAAGTGGAAATATCTCTCTATCAAAAAGTGAGTGATGAACAAATTGTGTACGTATACAGTTGAATATTAAATTAAAAAAAACTATTGATACATGCAACAAAAAGAGTGAGTCTCAAAAACCATTAATTTGAGTAAAAATACTAAGACTCAGAAAAATACGTGCATATGATTCTATTTATATAAAGTTTATAAACAGGCCAAACAATTCTGTGGACAGAAGTTAGGACAGTTCTTGCCTTTTATGGGTAGGCAGAGGACAGTTAACAGACAGGGGCATGAGGGAACTTTCCATTGCTATAGAAGTAGTCCATATCTTCTTCTGGATGGTGGATTGTTGGGTATTTACAATAGCAAGTTTTATAAAATAGAATACTTAAGATATGTTCATTTTATTATATGTTAATTAAAATTCAATAAAAATAATTATTTATAAAGTCCAGACATAATAAGCAATGATTGATAAGGTCAAAAATTTTCTTTTGTAATTTCTTTTTAAAAAATGTTAATGAATATTGTTTGTATACTGTGAAGAAAAAAGTAGAATGAAGGGTTGTTTCACTAAGGAGAAAGGAAGAGGAAGGAATGATCTTAACCATGGGTAGAAGCCTAGAATTGTCAAGCGTACATGGAAAATCACACCGTAGGAGGAGGTAAGCATAACGCACAGACAATTCAGGATTGCTATCACTTTCATGTTTAAAGAAAGATCATCAAAATATAGAAACCTTTTGTAATGGGAATAGTGACAATTATTGTTATTCTGGCCCTACTATTTTGCAAGGAACGTAGGTCCAGGTCAGAACTTTTTTTGTTTTAGCATTTGACTATTTGTTCATTCAATAAATATTTATTGAGCATTTACTAAGTACCAGATATTGTTCTAAGTTCTTGGGATAGATCAGTAAAAACAAGCAAGCAAATAAATAAATAAATAGGACATGTTACAATATCTGCTCTCATGAAACCTTTATTTCATCTGTAGTGACACTCAATAAATCATAAAAACCATAAGTAAACACATTTTATATTATGACAGAAGATAACATACTTAGGAAAACAGTAAGAATAGAATAGGGTAGGGTGGATTGGAAATTCTGAGTGTGTGTGTGTGTGTGTGTGTGTGTGTGTATGCACACCCACATGCTAGTTTGTAGCATTAAATAGTATGGCTGGTATTAGATGCTTTGGGATTTAACCAAAGATGAAGAGGTGTCAGCATGTCAGCATGTATATCCTAGGAAGAGGGAGCTGTTGAAGAAAAAGCCCTAGGCCAGTAGGACGCCTGGTGTTTGATGAATACCTAGAAGGCAGAGGAAGGGAGGGGGACAGGGTCATAGGGTGAGGAGAGGTGGTTAGAGAAGTATCAGGGAATGCAGGGAGTTTTTTAGCTTTTGAAAGTGTTTGGGTTTTTACTTTGATTAAACTTAGGAGCCATTGTCGGGCTTTGAGCAAAGGAGTGACACGATTTTGTGTTTTTAAACAATCACTCCGGCTGCTAAGTAGCAAGTAGACTTAAGTGGGTGGGGGGCCCGGGGTAGAAATATGGGAACATGTTAAGTGGATATTGTGGTACTGAAGGCAACCTGGTTGTGGTTCAGAACAGGAAAGTAGTGAAGTGTGGGGTGAAAGGCATTGCTATTTTGGATGCTCTGTGGAGGCAGAGCCAGGATAGTTTTCTGACAACGTAGTTGTGAAATGTGAGGAGAAAAGAAGTTAAGGGTGACTACTGGGTGTAAGGATGACTCCCAGGTTTGTGGCATGTGACCTAGAAAATGGAGTTACCATCAGTAATTCCAGTGACAGCCAGGGCGTGCTAGGGTGCAGATGTCTATTGACTGATCAAACGGAAAGGTTGACAGGAAGTTGGATATAGGAATCTGGATTGGGAGGAAAAGTTTGGGCTGAGATATAATTTCAGGAGTCACTGGCATGCATAGGACCTTCAGGGTGTGGGCCTGGATGAGATCACTAATGGAAGAAATGAAGGTAGTGAAGAGAAAATATCCAAAGACTGATACCTAGTAGCTGCAACCTCAGCAGCCAGGTGGAAAGAGGAAAACCACCAAATAAGACTGAGAAGCAGCAAAGCATCGAGTAGGAGGAAAACCATAAAGATGTTCTGTTTGGGAAGCTGCATGAACAAGTATTAAACTGGTTAATTTCAGATGCTTCTCTCAAAATTGACCAAAGGGTTTAGCCCTTTGGAAGTATTTGGGGCCTTGATGAGAGTAGTTTTTGGTGGAATGGTAGTAACAAAAGTCTAACTGGAGTGTGTTAAAGATAGAATGGAAAGAGAAAAATTGCCGACAGTGATTATATGCAACTTTTTCCAAGGTGTGCTGACTTAGAAGAGGTAGAGATGACTCATTCCTCATAAAAAGAGAAAAAGAGAATTCAAGGCTTGGAAGGAAGGTCTTGGAATAGAAAAGACCAGGGCCTGTGTGCCTGCTCTGAGAGAGGGAGTGATGAAGAGCTTGCAGGGGCAGCATGTCTACAGGGACTTAATAGAAGTGATTGTTGGATAATGATGTATAAAGTGTGCTATGGAGTATGTCATGGACATCTTCTCTTCTATGAAACATTAAAAACATCTATATTGATTATTAACGTATTATTTGTTGCAAATAGATTCTTTCTGGGGAAGTTAAAGAGGTACTAAGTCTATGAACTAGTGTGTGTGCCACCCAGATAGAGCCAGTCCGTATGGATGTATGGGTTACAGTTTCATTGAAAGTCTGTTACACATCAGCATCTTCTGAAACATAGCCCAGGTGAGGAAAGCGTATGCAAGGGAAGAGCCAAATTTCAACAAATCATACCCCTCACTCCGGTAGAGCTCATAGTCAGATAAAAGAGATGCACATATGTACATAAACTATTCTATGAAAGAACATTCTTCATGTCAAAAAGTAGTATAAATAAAGTTCTGTGGATATTCTCAAGTGAGAGAGCTTACTTGAAATTAGAGAACTGAAGACAAGAGAACATTTGAACTAGAGCCTGAAGGATAAGCAGGCTTGCATATGCAGAGATAAGGGGACTTTGAGAGGAAAGGGCAGCCAGAGCAGAGGCAGGAAAACTTGAAAGCACAGAGCATATCTGGGGAAGATTGAGCAGATTAGCTAACAAGGGAGCTAGGGAGAATAATAAATAAACAGCAGGCAATAACATAACTTGAAGTTGCTGGATAAGTGGCATGAGCAGAAAAGGAGGGGAAGGTACAGAAGGGGATGAGAGAAGCGAGATGAGCAATGTTTCAACATTTTTTAGATACCGTTTTTAGGGCTCCCTGCTCCTATAGCTTTCAGTTGGTGTGCCAGGCATCCAGCCAGCAACTAGATACAGTTGGCTTCCTTCCCATTGAACTAGGGCCACAGGTGGCTGCATTGGGGACAACAAAAGGAAGCTTCTCAGCTGGAAAGAAGTGCTGTAATTGGGCTATTAACATGACACAATGAAGGAACAAAGAATGTATTGATTATCCAAGTTCTTATGGCATATAAATATGCATAGAAAAAGACTGGAAGCAAAAATTTAAGATTTGTTATCATTGCTTCTGATCATTCTTAGTACTCTGGGAGGAATCACACATGCACAGGGGAAAGGAAGTAAAGTTGGGCTAAAGCATAGATGTCAATATATATTTAGTATTTCAAACAGTGTTGAAATAGATTTTCCATAGAATATTAAATTCTATATGTTTTTCCTAGAATATAAAATCTCTGAAATGCTCCGGGAGAAAAATGTTCTGTGGTCATATAAGTTTGGCAAGTGTTGCATATCCTATCTCCTCTTGGAGATTCAACATTTCCACTGGAATTTTAAAAATCTCTGGTATGTTCTACACTAAATAAAATCGTTTAATTTTGTTTAACTAAGTGCTTTCTAAACTAATTTGACCACCAATTATTTATACCTAACACATTAACATTTCACACTGTAAAAATTCTAAGGAACCCACTTTGGATCACATTGACCACATTGTGAGTAGAAATTCCTGATACAAAGAGGGTTGCAAAAGTGCTAGAAGCCAGACGAATATTGTGGGAGAGGCCTTCCAGTTGAGGACATGTCATAAAGGATTGGCCTGTCCCATGAAGGGAGTCAGCCGATCAACAATCCTCCACTAAATGTGTACTACACACCAGCACCTATGTTAGGTACAGTGGGTATGGCTGTGGCCTCAGAGAATATGATCCACTCAAAGATTTTTTTCTTTTGGAATTAAAGTATGTTAATAATAAGACAACAGCACTGATAACCATATGAAAAAAGTCTTATGACCACATTGTTGATTTGGTCCTGGTTTAGAAGCTGAGTGTTCGTCACACTTTGTTTCTCAAAGGTCGTTTTCAATTTATAACTCACTGGTTGGAAATAAGAATTAGTTTCATCTTCCCAACCCTGCATATTCTAGAATTCCTGGACCTTCTATATTCCCTTCGCATGCTGCCTGAACACCAGCTCCCTTTCACATATAGCTAGATATCCATATATATTTTTTTCTTTCTTATGGCATCACTTTCCTTTCAAATGCACAATTTGTACTACTCATCCTCGTAGAGATTACAGTCAGATAAAAGGAATGGCACATGCAACTAACTCATTTTTACTAGCATTGTGTTTTTCATGTTCTTTGCTTATTGCTAAAAGTTTATGACATAAAATACTTCAAAGTTGTCACAGGCGACCATCTTTTCAGCCTCTGATAGCGGTTTCCCTCACTATCTCTGAATCTAGCATAACATATTTGCTAGATGTATATATTATAGAATCATCCCATTTCTAAATACCAATTTCTGTGTCAGTCATCCTGAACTAAGGTATGCCACAGCAACAAAAGCCCGCTCAAATCTTAGGGGTTTATAAAGCAGATTCCTTTCTGGCTTCTATGCATATACCCATCACAGGTCTGCGGCTTTGACCCACTTCTTTTCACCCTGGAGCCCAGGCTGAAAGAGCAGTTTCTATCTTGGACTTGCTGATCACGTGGAAGAGGGTAATGGACAGGGCAGAATCATAGTCTTAAAGCTTCTGATCATTTTACTTCCAATCACATTTCATTGACAAAGTAAATCCCATGGTCAAGACAAACCTCCATGCAACAGTGAATAAAACCTTCCTGCAGGGAAGCACCCTGAGGGGAGGCGTCATGAAGTATTTATTTGTGCAGCAATTACTTGTGATCAAATATGTCATCTACTCTGCCTGAGATAGTAGACACACATAAAAAAAGGATTAGACATTCAGATATGAAAGAACTTTAGAAGTCATATAGTCCGACCCTTCTCTTTTATCGAAGAGGAAACTGAAATTCAGACAAGACCGGTCACATATCCGAGTTCTAATAGAATATTGTTTTCAGAATCAGAGCTGTTTCTTAGATTTTTAGATTTGTTTTTTCTCCTAGAGCTTTATGGAAGTGTAATTAATGTACAATAAACTACACAAATTTAAATGTCGTGAGTTACAACATGGATAAACTGTGACATCATTACCACAATCAAGGTAATGAACATATTCATCAAACCCAACAGTTCCTTATGCCCCTACGTCATTCATCCCTTCCTCTCCCCTCTCCTGTCCACGGGCAATGACTGGTCTGCTTTCTGTCACCATAGCTTGCAATTGCTGGAATTTGATGTAAATGGGAGCATACATTATATATTATTTTTCTGGTCTGGTTTCTTTCAACCAGTATAATTATTTGAGATTCATCCATGTGGTATGTATCCATAGTCTGTTCCTTTATACTGGAAAGTAATATTCCATTGAGTGGATGTGTCATCCTTTGTTTTATCCATTCTCCTAATGATGGACATTTGGGTTGTTTCCACTTTTTGACTATTAACAGTAAAAAGTTCACGTACAAATCTTTATGTGGACGTGTGCTTTTATTTCTTTTGGGTAAGTACCTAGAAATGAAATGGCTGCATCATATGGTAGGCATATTTAACTTTTTAAGATACTGCCATACATTTTCTAAAGTGATTTAACTGTTTTATATTCCTATCAGTAGTGTGTGAGAGTTCTAGTTGCTTCACATTCTTGCTAACACTTGGTATGATCGATCTTTTTAATTTTTGCCTTTCTCGTGGCTGTATTCTAGTATCTTACTGTGGTTTTAAATTTCATTTCTTTAATGGAATTCATGTACTTTTTTTTTGCCATCCGTATATATTCTTTGGTAAAGGATCTTTTCAAATCTTCTTATCATTGATTGGTAGGAGTTTATTATATATTCTAGATACAAGTCCTTTGTTGTATATATGTTTTGAAAATATTTGTCACAAAATTTGGATTGCTTTTAAAATTTTTTAAATAGTACTTTTTAAAAGCAGAAGTTTTTAAATTTTGAAGTAGAGGTCTAATATATTATTTCTTTTGTAGCTTGTGCTTTTTGTGCCCCATTTAAGGACTTTTTGCAAAATGAAGGTCCTCATATATCCTTTACTTGAGTCATTTTATTTCTTATGTTTAAGTCAATGATTCATTTCTAGTTAATTTTTGTGCATGACATAAGGGTTAAGATTTATTTTATTATATGCTTTTATTTCCATTGTCATTTGTTGAAAATGTCAATCTCTCTCCATTTAACTTCCTGGATACCTTGTCAATGGTCAATTGACAATATACATGTGGGTCTATTTTAATTTTCCTATTTGTCTATCTTTAAACCAATACCACATTGTCTTATTACTATAGTTTTATAATATAGTAAATCATGAAATCAGATGGTGTAACCCTTCAAAATAACTCTGTTTTTTCAAAGTCATTTTGGCTATTCTAGGCCCTTTGCTTTTTCATATAAACTGAAAAATTAATTTCTATAAAAAATCCTGCTGTTCTCCCTCCGTGCTTTCCTTCATCATCTTTAACATATGAATTATAGTTCTAGCAACTGTTTTAATGGCCTTTATCTGCTAATTGTGTTACCTGTGTAATTTCTGTAACTATGCCTTTGCTATTTCCCCTCTCATTGTGATTTATATTTTTCTGCTTCTTTCCATGCCTAATAATTTTTTATTAGCATGAAGACATTGTGAATTTTACCTTGTTGGGTACTGTATATTTTTGCATTTCTATAACTATTCTTGATCTTTGTTCTGGGATATAGTTACATTACTTGGAAACAGCTTGATTTTTTAATGGCTTGTTCTTAAGTCTTGTTGGTAGAACCAGAGCAGCCTTAAATATAGGACTGTTTTTCCCCACTACTGAGGCAATACCCTTCTGAGTACCCTACCCAATTCCCTGTATATTTATTACAAGCTTTTTTCCACTCCAGCTAATGAGAACACAGACTACTCCAATTTCTGTGTGGGCTCCAGAGATTGTTCCACCTGTTCCTTTTTGGTGGTTCTTTACCTGGCCTCAGGTACACACTGTAATCAGTATTATGTTGAACACCTGAGAGGAACTCTGGAGCTCTGTGAATATCCCTCCATCTCTTCTCTCTCTCTCTTTTATCCATATACCTTTCTCCTCTCTGATGCTCTAGCCCTATAAATTCTAGACGCCTTGCTCTTCCTGAATTCTCAGCTCTTTAAATTAAGGAGACTCCAGGTTCTGTTTGGGTTCTCCTTCCTTACATTGCAACCTGGAAACTCTCTCTAATCAGTAAGTGGGAAATGGTAGGTTCATTTTGTATGTTGCATTCTCTTAAGGATCACTGTCCTGCTCTTCCTATTGTCTGATGACTGAAAATTGTTCTCTTATATATTTTGTATGGTTTTTTGAGTTATTTCAGGTGGTAAATCTGGCCCTTGTTGCTATCTTATGGCTAAAATTTGAAGTTGGATTTTTATATTTTTAATTGTTTTCTGTTTCATTAAGATAGATTGTAATTTATCCAAGCTATGAAGTTTTTAAACAGAATTTGTTATTATTAGGAACTTACACGTACCTGATTTGCAAAATGGAACAAGGCCATCATGAGCCTTTGTGTAGAGATTCACTGTTAAGAACTGATTGAAACTGGTTAGTGCAGATTAATAATGAGAATAGCAATGATAATATTAAGAACAGAATTAAATTAAATAGGCACTAATTAGAATTTGTATATTACTTCTCTTAGTTGTGAAAGAAAAAGCCTTATGAATTTTACTGTCACTGTAGTTGTGAATAATTGTGTTAGGGTGATGTTATGTGGTTTAGCAAAGTGAAAACTCATTGCCCCAATTTTCTAGAACAAGAGTCTTAGAGTAATTGCCTGCTGGAAAGAATAAGAAATACTTTCCTAATTTCAGCCAACGCTAAGAACTTATGAAGCTTTAATATAGAAATAATGGTACCTGAAGTTTAAAAGTAAGAAACTATCCTGTGGTTAATAGTTTGTGTGGGTCAAATTGTTGGCCACAGTGGTGGATTAATTGTCACACTAGCCCCAATTTATTCATGCGATCATCTTTCCATGCCTTGTCATAGGGCCCTCTCACACTAACCCTGGCCTTGGCTTTGTGGCTGGATTGGGCCAATGGGATGTTTGCAAATGTAAGTAAAGAAGTGGAAAGCTCTTCTATATGGGGTCTTGCTTTCTTCCTCCTCTTGAAACCACACTGCCACTCTGTGTATAAACTTGAGCTAGCCTATTGGGTATTGATAGACCAAGTTAAGGAGAAATGAGGGAGCCCAGTTGACCTGGCAGCTGACCCTGGCTGAGTTCTACACTCCATACCCTGATCATCTGAGCCTAGCCCAGGCTGCATATTGATAGAGTTGTGAGCCGAATATTTGGTTGTTACTCAGACCACTAAATTTGGGGGTGGTTTGTTATGCAGCAAGTTAATTGATGTATACCTCTAGCTGGTATGACTTCAGGTGAGATAGGAAATATTCCTTCACTTCTTGTGTTCAACAGAAGTAGTACTGGAATTAGTTGGGTTTCCCTGGTTGAGTCTTAGCTTTTACTCTGTTTGAGGCTTATGATATTGTGTGTTTTGGTGCCTCCTCTAAAAATGGGGTAAATAGGGTTTGGCATTGGGTTTGCAATTTGCTGTAATTCAATGTTCTTTTAAACATTGTTGGGAGTTGATAGCCCATTAAGCTCACCTCAGTAGTGATTAACACATTCCTCCAATATTTCCTCAAGTTTTGTCTACATAAAAGCTATTTTCCACAGAATGTAAAACATAATGTATAGATTTCAAGAGTCCTGAAGTCTGCTCTTTCTTCCGTGTATTTTCTCTTAATCATTGCAGAAACATTATGCATTCATGAAAGCTAGAAGATTCAGAGCCATCTTCCTTCTTACACTCTCTCTTATCATCCATATCCAGTCATCAAATCCTATTGTTCTACTTTAAAAATACCCTTTATATCTAACTGTTCCACACTAATGCCAGTTACAAACCTAAACCTCGTTTTGCTGTTTCCCCACTGAAAACCTCTTTGCAGCTTTCAGTGCAAAATCTAATTGGTCATCAACATTCTTGTCTCCATAGATTCCATTCTTAATTTTTGCCTTTTGAATAGTATCCTGGATTTTCCAATCATGAGATTTGGGAGGTAAGGACCTTATGCTTGGCTGTGAGAATGAGCTTTGATTGGCTTAAGCACATGAGCCTGTCCACAAATCCCTGCCACACTGATTGGCTAGGGACAGGCACATGTGCCAAGTTAAGACATGGCCAAGAAGCCTCAATTCTGACTTTAGCTGAATTGTTAGACAAGCAGATTTTTCTTATTCTCTACTAGGCAGAACCAGTAAGCATGTAACTATGAAGCAAAGCCACTGAAAGAAGCCAGCCTGTGAATACAGAGTTTATAAAAGAAAAAGGGAAACTGGATGTTGTCACATTGTTTGAGCTCCAGATGCAGCTTCATTCCCATTCCCCTTCCCTCCTCCTCTCTCCCTCCTTCCTCCTCTTCCTCCCTCCCTACCTCCCTCTCTCCTTCTCTCCCTTCCTTCCTTCCTTCCTTCCTTCCTTCCTTCCTTCCTTCCTTCCTTCCTTCCTCTTATTCTCCTTCTTCTGTTCTTTTTCATTAGATGCTTTGGAACAAAGTATCCTAAATAATTAAGTTTTCTCATGGCTTAACCCAGAAATTCTTCCATGTTTTAGCAATATTTGTTTATTAATTTCCTTCAATTAGTCTACAGTAAACAAATAGTATCATAAATGATAATTTAATTATATTTGTACAGCTAGAATAAGTGCTGTGTCATAAAAGTAGGGGATTCCAGTAACATCTATGTTGGGGGAAACCTAGTCCCCTTTGGGTGTCAGAGAAAGCTTCTCTAAGGAAAAGCCATTTCAGTGCAGACCTGAAAGCCTAGGGACACATCCACTCCTGTTAGTTTTGCTGAAGGCAGGGCTTGCCTTGTATCTCCCAGGTCTAGAACTCAAGAGAAGGAACTCGGCTAGTGTGCGTACTGAGTGGGCAGGTAGGTACAGACCACATCAGGAAACATTCTCAGAAAGGGACATGATACTCAGATGTTGGAGATTCTATCCTGAGTGACAAGTTTTTCTGCCCTATCAAACCATGGTATTCTCGAAAAGTTGATATTTTAGGAATTGTATTTCAGACCTAAAATTCCTTTCTAAATTTCAAAGCAAAAAAAAAAAAAAAAAATGAAAAATTTCTTCTTTTCTCATTTTCTTTTTAGATTTCAGCTACTATTTGGGGTTGCTGGAGCAAACACAACCAGTCTTCAGTTCCAAGTTGCAGGCAGTGGGTTCTCTCCGTTCTCTGTAACTTCTTTTTACCATTACAATTTTTCCTTTGTCAGGGAGAATTCTTCACCAGCACACAAAACTGATGGGATAGCTCAGATCTCAACAGAACGCTTCCTTAAAACACACTGATGGGTGGTCTGGTTCTATCCTAAAGGAAGCATCTCTTAGCTACATCTGGAAAATGGGGGTTGTCCTTCTCTAAACTTTGGCAGGGAGCCGAGAACACGACATCACGCACTAAGCAGTCTAACAAAAAATGTTGGGTTTCAAATAGAAATTTCAGCAAACTGCACCACTTTTAGCAAGTAGCAGTTAGTATCACGTAGCACTGAATACAAATATGACTTCACTCAGTGAGAGCTTGTGAATGTGTCAGATTTAGAGGGCTTCTGTGTAAATTACCTTCTATTTCTTTTTCACACGAGCAGCTTTTTATTATAAAACAAAACAGGTCCATCTCCTCGAGTGGAGAGAGACAGACTGACTCACTGACTAATAGACTTGTATAGTTAAAGAAAACCTCACTGATAAGGAACCATTTGAGCCAAGGCCACAAGAGACCCATGTGAATTAGCATGCAAAAAACGAAACAGTAATCATCGCAGAAGACACTACGCTGTTGGTTGTCCATCCAACATCCAGTTATTCCTTTCTTTTCTCTAACAGAATCCTTTTTCCCTTGCTATAATGCAGCCATGTGATTAGGAGAAAGCTGGAACCCATCTAACCTAGGGGTGGACACCAATCTATCTAAGCCAATAGTGGCTTCACTTACCCAACCTCACTTACCAGTGACCGGTTCAGGAAGCCAGGTTTAAGACAATCAACACAGGGAATTGCCCTGGTCACTGTCATTGGTCGAGGAGTAGGCACATAAGCTAAGCTGGCCTAAGCAGATTTATATTTCTGTTTGGGGGAGGAGGTTTTTTCCTCTGTCCATGATGGGTGCGAACAAGGAAGAATGTTGTCATAATCACACAGGACTTGGTGACACAGCCATCTTGGACAATGAGGGAAGCCTGGACACAGAGCCAATACAAAGAAGAGGGCAGAGCTGGGAGCACTGCAGAGAAAAGGAGTCAGAGCCCTGGTTATTCCTCGCCTGGAGCCTGCTGCACTGCAAGACTCCCCATCATGTGCAATGGAGAATCTCCTTCCTGTTTATGCCAGTTCGAGTTTGGTTTTTTATTTCTTAGTGTTTAAAGGTGCTTGATTATGACAATAAAACAATAGCAGCCAA
>CAUYRT010012287.1:0-29202 GCA_963574885.1 Lepilemur ruficaudatus | reverse complement strand
AAGACATGAAGCTTTGTCTAGAGGCTTGGAATGTTTTAACATAAGGAATGGTTATCAGAGATAAGCCAGCGGACATAGATTCTTATGCAAATTGAGGACCTGCAGGTTTGTCTTGCATACCCTTAGGCCTGTCAATGGGTCCCAAAGGACTCCAAGAAGGGAGGGGGGCACAATGAGGCATGTCTGACCTCCCACCTGGCAGACAATTTTAGGATATTCCTTTGGCCACGAGGGGGTCCATTCAGTCAGCCGGTGGGGGGGAGCCTCAAAATTTTATTTTGGTTCACACATTAATGGATTTTTAGTTTATCACAAGGGGTTTTACAGAACAACTGCCCAGTAGAAAAAAATTTGTGCTTGTATCTTGTCTTATTTTTACATCAAAGTGTATTATTAATCAACTATTATCTTACCCAATTATTATTAAGACTGGAGACTATGAATCAAGTAAAATAACATATTACATTGTGACATTTTCAAAAATTTTAAAAATAAAATTTTAGTGTTCTTATAAAAACAAAACAAAAACAAAAACCAGCAACAAAGAGGTACAAGGAAACTTTTAGAGGTGATAGATGTGTTTATTACCTTGATCATGGTGATGGCTTCATGGGTATATGCATGTGTGCAAACTTATCAAATTGTATACATTAAATATGTGCAGTTTTTATTTCAGTTTTACTTCAATAAAGCTATTTTTAAAAATAAAATAGAATTACAGTTAAAATCTTTAGACTTTCATGACTTTGACACTTTGATGACTACAACCTATTATTTTGCAGCATATCACTCACTTTGGGTTTGTCTGATGTTTAATGATTAGATTCAGGTTATGCATTAGATTCAGGTTATGCATCTTTGATAGGAATATCACAGAAATGGTGTGCTTTCATTATGTTCTATCAGATAGCATGTGATTTCGATTTATCTCATTACTAGGCTGTTAAATTTGATCACTTGATTAAGAAAGTGTTTCTTAGGTTTCTCCATTATAATTAAGAAGTGTTTTGAGGGTAGATACTTTGGTGTGTGTGCGTGTATGCATCCATTCAAACATTCATCCACTGAAATGGAAGGTCCACTCAACAGCAGCAGGAAGTTTTAACATCCATTGATGTTTCTTTAATGAATCAATACTATGATAGTTGCCAAATGATGATTTTGTAGTTCCATCATTCTAACATTTTTTAGTTGGCATTCAGTTGTAAGGAAATGTTGTCTCTTGTCTCCATTTGTCTATTCATGTATTTATTTATATCAGTGTGGACTCCCAGATTCCTATTTTATTCAGGAAGTTTATGCAATAGTTATTATTTATTGAGTTTCAGATTGTTCCCAGTCTGGCCAATGGCAGTCCAGCAAGCCAACTTCTGTGTCCTTTGTCATACCCTCATTATTCTTTGAGCACTTGCTTATTTTCTGGCACAGCAAGATGTCTAGGCTCATATCATACTTGCTAAGCTCTAGCACTGGAATCAGCCATTTCTCCTAGGGCCCATGTTTTGTTTTATTTTTACTGCAGAATGAGTATTTAGAAAACAAGATCTTGGTGCTAGATACTTTCATGCTGTTGTGGTATTAACTGTTCCCAGGTTCTCTCAGTGGGCAGAGCTAGGGAATGAATATATGTACATATATGTATATACACATGCACAAATTTATGGCTGTATTTCTGTGTGTGTGTGTACACACATAAAACCACATATTTATGCCAGTACCTCCAATTTTAGTCTAGTACCATAGGTCTCATGTTATTTTCTACCTTTCTGTATTTGTAACTCCCTTTTCTGACATGAGGAACCTTATTCCTATTACCCTTTATGTATTTATTTATTGGATCAAAATCCCCTGGATTTAAGCAATCTCCTACTACTGTCTGCTGTCCAAATGGACACCCTCCTCACTCTGCTCAAGCTCCAACAGATTCCCCTTTTACCTTACTGATGCCTCCAAACCTGCTGCTCCCTCATACATATTCTGTCTCACTTGGGTTCCAACAACACATCAGGCTCTTGCCACTGCTCTGCCCGTTGGACACCTTCCTCACCCTTCCCAGGCTGCAATACCCTGTGCCAAGCTGCTGCCTCCCCTCTACTCCCTGCACACAGATACTCTCCTCACCCCGCTTGGGCTTCAACAACGTGCACTTTCCTGTTTAAGAAGTCATTGGTCTACACCAAGGTAATGACGATATTCTACCATATTATCTTCTAGAAGCTTTATTTTGTTTACTTGTGTCAGTTATATGAGCAAACCATCTGGAATTGATTTTATGTATGGTTTAAGGTAGAGATCAGTATTCGTTTGATTTTTCATAGATCCATCCAGTTGATCCAGCAACAATCTTTCAAAACGATCCTTTTCTCATACTTAATCAAAAATTAGGAGTCAGAACCTATGGGTTTAAACGTTTTTAAAAGGTCATATAAGTATTTCAATGAAAATTGGTTTCCATTATAATTAATTTTAATTTCATGGATTTCAGAATTTTTTTTTTCTATAAGAACAATGTATAAATGGTGATTGGAGTCCCAAGCCAAACCCACAGAGGCTTTATTCACAATGTGCTTTTTTTGAATTGTGGTAAAATATACATGACATAAAATTTACCATTTTAACCATCTTTAAATGTAGAATTCAATGGCATTAAATACGTTTTACAGTGTTGTGCAAGTATCACCACTTTTCTGTCTGCAGAACTTTTTCATCATCCCAACCTGGGAACTTAACTTGGACTGGGAACATTAGAGAGCAAGAGAGAGAGAGTGCAAAATTCAATGGTTTAAAATCTCTTTCTATAGGACATAAGAAATCCAGGTTACAGGAGTACAGGAACTATTTTCTTAATTCCCTGAAGCTTAGACAACCTACCTTTTGTAACCCGAACCTCACTTGTAAAAGGAAGGATTAAATTGGAACCTTAGCTTCTTCAACTCTAATATTCTTATAACATCATTGAAATTTGTAGTATCTTTTAGAACAATTAATGTGAAATACATTTTCAGTTTATTTTCTAGAGAATGTGATAGTAAAAGTTAATTGTGTGTCTCTTAATATGCACAGTAGATCTCCTGTCACTCACCCTGCATTTATAATATCATTCATTGTTGACAGTTGGAAAAGTAGAATTCAAAATAAAGAAGCAGGGGTAAAAAGCCACTCATAATCCTGCCCCCAGAGATTAACTTTTCAAACATTTCTATCCTTTTTTTTTGCTTGAATTTCATCTTTCCTTTTTTACCTAATGTTATGTCATAAGCAATATCCCATGACTTATAAACTGTTCTCAGAGATAATTTTTAATTGCTACATAATATTTAACATTGTGTAATTATCATTTATTTACCCATTCTGACACATTTGAGCATTTAGAATATTCCACAATTCCCCATGTATAAACAATGTTCAAAAGAATACCTTAGAAGTGTTAAAGCATTGGATTTTTTAATTATTTCCCTAGGGTAGATTTCCAGAATTACTATGTCAGAGTTTAGACATTTTTAAAGTGCTAAGATATTTATTGCCAAATTACTTTTCCTAAAGTATGTATGAACTTATATATCCAGCAGGAATGTGAGAGGATATGTTATCATACATTTCAAAAAAGTTGTTTGGAATTTTATTTATTGTGTTAAAATATATATAACAAAACCTACCATTTAAGTAGAATCAAATTTGTTCATTTGTATCTGGTAATTTTATTTAGCATAATGTTTTCAAGGTTCATCCAGCTTCTATCTTGTATCAGAATTTCATTCTTTTAGGCTGAACATCCATTGTATGTATATACCACATTTTGTGTATCCATTCATCTGCTGATAGACACTTGGTTTGTTTCCACTTTTGGCTATTGTGAATAATGCTTCATTGAAGATTGGCATGCAGTTATTTGAGTCCTTGTTTTCACTTCTTTTGAGTATATATCTAGGAGTAGAATTGCTGGATCATGTGCTAATTCTGGGAAACTACCAAATTTCCACAGAGACTATCATTTTATATTCCCACCAGCGGTGCATGAGGGTTCCATTTTCTTCACATCCTTGCCACCACTTGTTACGTTGCTGTTTTTGGTTTTAATTATAGTATACCTTCCAGGTAGATGTGAAGCCATATTATAGCTTTGATTTGCGTTTCCCTAATGACTAATGATGTTAAGCATCTTTTCAGGTGGTCATTGGCCAATTGTATATCTTTGCAAAAATGTCTATTGAAGTCTCTAACTCATTTTTTTAATTAGATTGTTGAGTTAATTTTTTGTTGTTGAGTTGTAGGTTCTATAAATGTCTAAATATTAAACCATTATCAGATGTATGGTTTACAAATATATCCTCCCATTCTATAGGTTGTATTTTCACTTTCTTAACAATGCTCTTTGGTGCACAAAAGCTTTTAATTCTGATGAGATCTAATTGATATTTTTCTTTTGTCACTAAAATGTTTGGTGACATAACTAAGAATCCATTGCCAAACACAAGGTGAATGAAAATTTACCCATATGTTTTCTTCTTAGAGTTTTATGGTTTTAGATCTTATATTTAGGTTGTTAATCTATTGTGAGTTAATTTTTATATGTGATGTGAGGTAGGGGTCCAGCTATGTTCTTTTGCATGTGGATATTCTGTTGTCTCAACGCCATTGTTGAAGAGACTCCATACATTTTTAATAAATCTTAATTGACTAATTTGATAGGCAAAGAAAAGGTCATCTTTGTCATTTTATTTTGCATTTATCAGTGAGGATAAACATCATTTAAAGTTTAGCAATTTGTTCTTCCTGTTTTAACTCTGTTAATGCATACTGTCTTCTTATCCACTTGATTTTAGTGTTTTTCTTATATATGTCATTTATATAGCAAATATTTATGGATTAATCCAACTTAGGGATAGGGTCTTGTTACGAAACACCTGTCCTGTGTTCCAGTTACATTTTTTTTAAATAATTGTGAATCAACCTAAATAACATTAACATTTATGTTTAATTACTTGAGTCAAGTAATTAAGCATAAGTGCTAAAACTTCGTAAACTACAGGAGTTCTCTCTACTTTTTTTTTTCGTTTTTGCCAAGTATGTCTGGTACATAGTATACAATTAATGTTAGTTGAATTAACTACATATAGACTGAGGCATGTTATTACTATTCTTGATAATAAAGGTTAATAGCACAGATTATTTAAAATGTCATAAATTTTGTTTTGAGGTCCTTTGACTGTTATATCTGTGGATTTATAAACTCTCATTGTCTGCCTGATGGGCTAATAAAATTACTTTGGTTGTTTGACTGCTTTTCTCTTTGCATTCAAATATATAATGAATGCTAAAAAAATATTTTGCACTCTATGAAGCAAGTGTCTTATCTCTTAGAGGAGGAGTATTGTAAGTGATTATCTTTTGTTATTTCCATTGAAACATGTAAAGAGTATTTTAACTGTAGAGACATTAAAATTATTGGAGGTATAATTATTTCTAAAATTTCTGCTGAGCATTTTCTCATTAAAATTATAATAATATATTAATATTTTACCTGTTTCTTAATCATTTCTGAAAACTATAATTTATCTTTATGGCACAATTTTTTGTTATGTGTTTCCTTTTATTTTGGTGTTTTTCCTGATTTTTTGTCATTGATGATTTTTAGCCAACAGAAGCTGTTCCTCCCTCTTCTCCCACTGTCTCTGTGATCCCTGTCCTGCCAGTCCCTGCTGAGAATACTGTCATCCTACCCACCATACCACAGGTTTTTATTAGTTTCTTTTTCTTTATAAAAATTTCATTTGTTTTTAATGTTTTGTTTGTATTCTTTTAAAACTGTTTTAGCTGTTTTTTGTTAGATTTGGTAATTTACTTAGGGCTTCAATTGGTAATTTTAGGGAAATATTTGGGATTTAATATAAAATGTGTTCAAAATTTGCCATTTTGGTAGGTTGTCTATGAAGTAGGACACATTCCAAACTTATCTTCATAATATTGAACCTCCTTAGATATGCATGCCTTTTGTACTTTAAATCTTTTTAAACAGTGTTTAAATATTTTTGCTTTGGGAAATTTTGGTTATTTTCTAAAGATAGTAAAAATCATTGTACTCCTGATATTGTACTGGCTGTATAATTTTTATAGTGCTTTGTTTCCCAGTGTATATTTATTTTCTTTGAAAATATTCTTTCTTCTCTTATTAGCTAAAAATAATAGCAGGTGTATCTGGAGTATGTGGGAGCTCTTTATGTTATCTTCACAACTTTTCTGTGCATTTAAAACCGGTCAAAAATAAAATTTGTTTTAAAAAATTGTATGTAACAGTTTTTAAAAAGCCAAATATTAGAAAATCTGGTAATTTTTTGTTTTCACAGTTTTACTAGTCCCAAGAGGTGGTTTATTGAGATATTAACTGCCCTTCCAACAGTTATCCAAAGTCAAAATAATGGCAATATTATTAATATAATAATAATGATCTTTGGTGTGAAAGATCTTTATCTCATTTAAAGTGTAAATAAATGTGTCCATAGATATTTTTACTGTTATTTATCTGTAGCAAAAAATCTAGGTAAACATATGTTTGCTGTGTAAATGCAATTTCAAAATAAGGTCCTTTGGGGAAAAATGAGATAGCAACTATGATTGTTTACATCTCAATGCCCTTCCCCTCTCCTAAAAAGTAGAAATCAATAGGAACATTCATACAAAATAGGATTCTAGGAGAAATTACGATGATTTCTTTATAATATTTCTGTAATAATAAGACTGAATTGTAGCAAATATAATATACTTCTATATAATCTTTTACCATTTATGAAAATCATTAAAAATGAAGTTATTATAAAACCACCAAGAATTGGATAGATAAATCCAAATAGATAGTCTCTTTATACTGCAGAAAAGAAATTGAATTTATACGTAAAATGTAATTCTGAGTCAGCAGCTAAGGGTTATTGTATTAATAGCATCATAATGATATAACGTCTTTCCAAGTATATAAGGTTTATTGGTATCATTTTTAAAAAAGAGAACTGAAACTTTATTTTACTCTTGTCACTTCCATCCACCTTTTGGTGTTAAAATAGTTTTCTGGATCCTTTGAGATTTTAAACCATTCTCTGTTCTTGTATTCAGTTGGAAGCCTACCTTTTCCTACTCAGAATTCTCTCATTTATTTACTCTGAGTGTCCCTAACTTAACATTCCTACTACACTTGGAAATTGTTGATACATTACATAGCCTTGGAGTTAAAAATACAGGTTTTAGTCAGATTGACCTGGGTTGAAATTCCAGTCCTACCATTACTAGCTATGTAACTTTGAGCAGTTTACTTAACCACACTGAGCATGTTTTTACTCATTTGTAATACTGAAGATGAATAGTAGTACTAACTTGAGGTGTTTTTACAGTGATTGAGAGGATAATTAATGCATGTGAAGTATACAACATAGCAGCTGACACATAATCTTAGATGTTCATGTTATTAGTGTTATCTCATATTTCTTTGAGACAGTAAACTAAAGAACAAGTTTTTTAAAATATGAAGATATATACACAAGAAAAAGGTGTATTTGTTCTGCCTAGCCTCACTTTAGGTTTTAAATATACTATAAATGTCAATGCAGGATAGTTTAATAGTTTATGTTGTATTACATGAGAAGCCAATGGTGTGCCTCATTTTCCAGAATAAATGTATTCCTAATTAATCATGTATAACATGTATATTATAAAATTAATATAATGGATTAAAATGTTTTTCCCCAAGTACATTTGGAAACCCATACTTAACATATAACACAATTTTAATCTTTTAAGTGGATATGATTTTTATTTTAAAGATCTACTTCACATTTAGACTTATCAGGATGTAATAGAAATAGGAGCAGAAAACAAACGATTCTGAGTCTAGTCCTGTCTTTGTCACTGAAACAAGTTACTTACCCTTTCTGAGTTTTATACCCACTTCATCTATTAAAATGGGGAGCAAGTAACATTACCCTGACTACTTCAAAATGAGTTTGAGATCAGGCAAATTAGAAAGACAGATAGATAGATCAATAGATAGATAGCTAGGACTACAGATGCGCACTACCGTGCCTGGCAAAGTTTTTCAAAATTTTTGTGTGGAGATGAAGTTTCATTGTTGCCCAGGCTGGTCTGAAACTCCAGGCCTCAAGCACTGTTCCTGCCTCAGCCTTCCAAAGTGCTGGGATTACAGGCGTGAGCCACCTCATTAGGCCCAGACCTTTTAAATTTCACTAAACATCTGAGTGTTGGGTTGTAAATGATTGGATCATTAGTGTAATCTAACACATGATTTGATGTGTTATTATTTTGTAGGTCATCTTAAATGTAATAGCATACTTTGGATTATATAGGTGAACCATTAAAATTAAAATTACACACTAACATCTGACTGCAGTTCCCATATTCTGTTTGATTTTGGAGAGTCCTTTTGTTTCAGACTTTAAGAAAGTTGCAAGAGTAGTACAAAGAAATGTCATATATGCTTTTACCCAGATCGCCCACATCTGCTTTGTCAGATTTCTTTTCCTATGTGTTTATATTATTTTTTGTGAACCATTTAGAAGTTGCAGATTCATGCCACTTTGCCTCTAAATGCTAATATTTTATAATACTAAATACTTTTTTCTAAGAACACAAATATTACCACAGTACAATGGGTGGAATTGGGAAATTAACATTAATATAATACTATTATCTAATCTACAGACCTTAATTCCGTTTTACCAATTGCCCCATTAATGTGCTTTATAGAAAAAAAAAAAACAGATCAGGTCCTCTGGCTAGTCCACACATTGCATTTAGTTTTCATGACACCGTAGCCTCCTTTAATCTGAAATTAATGCCATAGTCTGTCTTCTATCATGAGTATGACAAAAAAGAGAACAGGCTACTTAATCTGTAGCATATCCTTAAATTTCTATGTGATGTATTTTTATAATAAGATTGAGGTTAAATATTTTTTTACCAACTTTTTTTTATTGTGGTAAAATCCATGTACCTTAAAATTTGCTATTTTAACCATTTTTAAATTTTCAGTTAAGTTGTATTAAGTGTGTTCATGTTGCTGTGCAGCCATTACCATCATCTATCTCCAGAAGTCTTTTTATCTTGCAAAACTGAAACTCTGTACCCATTATACAATAACTTCTCATTTCCTCCTCCCCCCAGCCCTTGACATCCACAATTCTGTTTTCTGGTTCTCTGATTTTGACTACTCTAAGGATCTCATATAAGTAGAATCATACGGTATTTGTCTTTTTGTGGCTGGCTTATTTCACTTGTTATTATGTCCTCATGTAGCATAGGTCAGATTTTCCTTCCTTTTGAAAGAAAGCTGAATAATGTTCCACTGTGTGTGTGTTTGTGTATAAATATGCTATATTTTCCATATCCATTCATCCATCAATGGATACTTGGATCGCTTCCACATTGTAGCTATTATGAATAATGCTGTTGTGAACATGGTTGTAAAAGTATCTCTTTGAGACATGGCTCTCAGTTCTTTGTGCTTTGTACCCAGAAGTGGAATTATTTGATCATATGGTAATTCTGGTTTTTAATTTTCTTTTTAGGAACCACCATATTGTTTTCTACAGTGGTTGTACTATTTTAGATTCTCACCAGAGTGCTCAAGGGTTCCAGTTTCTCCATATCCTCATCAAAACTTTTGTTATTTTCTGTTTTATTAATTGTAGCCAGACAAATGGATATGAAGTGGTATCTCATTGTAGTTTTGATTTGCATTTTCCTAATGATTCCTGATGTTGAGCACGTTTTCGCGCACTTTTGGCCATTTACGTATGTTCTTTGGAAAAATGTCTATGAAAGTTCTTTGCCCATTTTTGAATTGACTTATTTGGTTTTGTTGTTGAGTTTTAGGAATTCTCTATATATTCTGGATATCAACCTCTTAACAGAGATACGATATGCAAATATTTTCCCTCATTCTGTAGATTGCCTTTTTATTCCGTTGATTGTGTCTTTTGAAGCACAAATTCATTAATTTTCATGAAGTCCAGTTTGACTGTTTTTTCTTTTATTATCTGTGCCTTTGTGTCATATCTAAAAATCATTGTCAAATCCAATACCTTGAAGCTTTTACTATGTGTTTTGTTCTAAGAGTCTTATGGGTCTTACATTTAGGTTGTAGATCCATTTTCAGGTGATTTTTGTGTATAGTGTTTATTTCTAGACTCTGTTCCAACAGTATGTATGATCTTTCTTTATGCCAGTGTCGCACTATTTTGATTACTATAACTTTGTAGTAAATTTTGAGACCAGAAATTATGAGTCCTCCAGCTTTGTTGCTGTTTTTCAGGATTATTTTGCCTATTCAGAGTCCTGTGAGAGTCCTAATGAATTTTAGGATGGGTTTTTCTGTTTCTAAAACACCATTAGGATTTTGAAAGAAATTGCACTAAATCTCTGCATTGCTTTGCATAATATTTGACAATTTGATAATATTAAGTCTTTGAATACATGAACATAATCTCTTCCTGTTTGTTTATTTGTATCTTCTTAATATTTTTATTGCTGCATAATAGATGTACATAGTTTCAGGGTACATGTGATAATTTAATACATTCATAAAATTTGTAAAGATCAAATCAGTGTACTTGGGATATCCATCATCTTAAATATTCTTTATGCTATAACCATTTGAATTCTTCTCTTCTAGCTGTTTTGAAATATACAATAGGTTATTATAAACTATAGTCACCCTACTGATCTAACACTAGGTCTTATTTCTTTTATTACACCAAATATTTCTACCCATTAATTAACTTCTCTTTATCACCCACACATCCTTCCTGGCCTCTGGTAACCACCAATCTACTATCTTCATCAGATCTACTTTTTTAGCTCCCACATTTATGAGTGACAGCATTTGATATTTGTCTTTCTGTGCTCAGCTTATTACACTTATTTCACTCAACATAATGATCTCTAGTTCCATCCATTTTGCTGCAAATGACAGGATTTAATTCTTTTTTATGGCTGATTAATATTTCTTTATATATATGTACCACATTTTCTTTGTCCATTCATCCATTGATGAGTACATAGTTTGATGCCATATTTTGGCTGTTGCAAATAGTGCTACAAATAAACGTGGGAGTACAGATGTCTTTTCCATATATTGATTTTCTTTCTTTTGCATATATATTCAGTAGTGGAATTGCTGTTTATAGTTTTTTGAGGAACCTCCATACTGTTCTCCATAGTGGCTGTATTAATTTAAATTCCCATCAGCAACATAAGAGTGTTCCCCTTTCTCCACATCCTCGCCAGCATTGTTTTTTGCCTTTTTGATAAAAGCCATGTTAACTGGGGTGAAAAGATATCTCATTGTAGTTTTGATTTGCATTTCTCTGATTGTTAGTGATGTTGAGCATTTTTTCATGTACCTATTGACCATTTGTATGTCTTCTTTTGAGAGATGTCTTCAGATTTTTTTTTGAACTTTTAATCACATTGCTTACTTAATTGCTATTGAGTTGTTTGAGCTCCTTGTACATTCTGGTTATCAATCGCTTGTCAGATGGGTAGTTTGCAGATATTTTGACTCCCATTCTGTGGATTGTCTCTTCATTTTGTTGATTGTTTCCTTGGTGATACAGAAGCTTTTTAGCTTGATATAATCCCACTAGTCCTGGAGCATTTCCCCAAAGTTTTCTTCTAGTACTTTTATAGTTTCAGGTCTTAGATTTAAGTCTTCAATTCATTTTCATTTGATTTTTGTGTGAGAGACAAGGGTCTATTTTCATTCTTCTACATGTGGTTATCCAGTTTTCCCAGCACCATTTATTGAAGAGACTGTCTCCTTTATCTGTTGTATGTTCTTGTCACCTTTGCTGAAGATGAGTTGGCTGTAATTGTGTAGATTTATAACTGGGTTCTCCATTCTGTTCAATTGGTTTGTGTGTCTTTTTTCTGCCATTATTCTGATTTGGTTACTATAGCTTTGTAGTAAATTTTGAAGTCAGGTAGTTTGATGCCTTCAGCTTGTTCTTTGTGCTTGGGATTACTTTGACTGTTTATGATTGTTATGTCCTCTTGCTGAATTGACCCCCATTTATCATTATATAATGATCTTCTTTGTCTCTTTTTACAGTCTTTGATTTGTACTCTGCTTTATCTGTTGTAATTAAAGCTACTCCTGCTCATTTATCGTTTCCAGGTGCATGGGCTATCATTTTCCACTGTTTCACTTTCAGTCTTTGTCTTTGTCTTTGTCTTTGTATGCCTTGCGGTAGTCTTATTTGGGTCTCATCTGTTTGATGTTCTCAGATGTGGAAGTCCAATTCTCTAATCATTTGCTCAGAATGTTTTCACTTCTCTGTGGCCCCCAGAACTGTCTCATTTTCATGTTTGAGTTCTGAGATATTTCTGATGATAATCTCAGCACTTTATATATGTTTTTGATTTTGGGGGTTGGGGACTGGGATTGAAACCAGCTTGTTTCTGTGCCACCATTTTAGAACCCCGTAGTCTTCAAATGTCTTCTTAATTTCTTTCAGAAATGTATTGTAGTTTTCATTGTGCAAGTCTTACCTCCTTCATTAAATTAATTCCTAAATATTTTGTAGTTTTTGATGTTATCATAAATGAAATTGTTTTCTTAATTTCCTTTTTAGATTATTCAGTGTTAAAAGATGCAACTGATTTTTGCATGCTGACTTTGTATCCTGCTACTTTTCTGTATTCATTTGTTAATTGTAACAGTATTTTTGTGGAATCTTTAGGGTTTTCTACATACAAGGTCATAGCATTTGTGAACAGACAATTTTGATTCTTCACTCCCAATTTGGATGTCTTTTTTTTCTTGCCCAGTTGCTTTGGCTACAACTTCACTATTCGATTAGTGTTATGTTGAATACAAATGGAGAAAGCAGATACCCTTGCCTTTTTCCTAATCTTAGAGGAAAAGCTTTCAGTCTTTCACCATTGAGTATGATGTTTACTGTGGGCATTGTATATATGGTTTTTGTCATGTTGACATAATTTCCTTCTATTCCTAGTTTGTTGAGTGTTTTATATGTTGCATTTCATCAGATGCTTTTTGTGCATCAAGTGAGATGATCACATGGTTTTTTTCATGTATTCTGTTAATATGTGGTACATTACATTGCTTGATTTTTGTATGTTGAACGTCATATTCCAGGAATAAATCCCACATAGTCATGGTGTATCAACATTGTAATAGGGGGTCTGTCTAGAAAGTATCCAGCTATGTAACATGAAAAATAGAGACATTTATTGAAGAAGATACAAGAAACATTTTACATAGAACAGTGATGCCTCAGTCCCCTTCAAAGTAGGCACCTCGGTAACTCACAATTTTTCCAGCTTCTCTTACCCTAACCCATACACATTCAACATTCTCAGGTGTTTTGCTTATTGTAAACCTTCCAGAACATGGATCACTTCCAAAAGATTCTCAACTATCTTTAAAGTGTTTGTGCCATACTTTTATTTGCTTTGCACTCATTGCATCATCTCTGAAAGCCTTCTGAATCATCATCTGAATAGTCCACGGAGGAATGTTCAAGCTTAATGCAAAATTTGATGCAGTTTTGTGGCTCTACTCGCTCAGTCATCTTGAATGCGACAGCCACACAGTACACATGGTTACTCAACGACATCTAGCACCCCACTGACGAGTACAGTGAATTAATCATTGTTCACACATGCGCATTACAGTCCACTCCTTGGCTGCCAAGTTAAATCGATGTCACACAAAACGTTCTCATTATATTAATAATGACTGGATACTTTCTGGACAGACCTCCTATGCTGCTGATGTCAGTTGCTAGTATTTTGTTGGGGATTTTTGCATTAATGTTCATAAAGCATATTGGTCTATAGTTATCTTTCCTTGTAGTGTCTTTGACTGCTGGCCTCATAAAATGAGTTTGGAAGCATTCTCATCTCTTAATTTGTTTTTGAAAAGTTTGCAAGGGATTGGTGTTTGTTTTACTTTAAATGCTTGGTAGAATTCACCAGGGAAGGCTTCAGCTTAACTTCAGTAATACACCAAATCCTCTGCTCCTTTAACAGCTCTGTCCCTAAGTTGTTGATGTCACACAATTACATCTTAATATGTTGTATGTTCAAAAACAGGAACTAGTAATTTTTTAATGTATTACATTCTTAAATTATGTAGAAGACAAAATGTGAGTTACAAACCAAAGTTACAGTCATACTAGCTTTTAGATTAATAACTGTTTTTAGTTATTTACTAATATTAGCTTTTAGATTCAGATCTAACTTTTAGGCTGACTTTTTTTACCATAATTTTCAAAAATGTGTTAGTCTCATAAATCATGTAGAAAACCAAAAGTGTATTTATACAACCATTGTTACAATACTACTAGCTTTTATAATTATGTATTATGTTTTTATAATTACCAATTATGTTATATTTACAATTACCTAATATGTATTTACCTTTCCTGAGATCTTTGTTTCTTCATAAAACTTTGAGTTACAGTGTAGTTTCCTTTCATTTCAACCTGTAGGACCTTTAGCGCTTCTTTCAGGCCAGTTCTAGTGGTGACAAACTCGCTTAGGTTTTGTGCATCTGAGAGTATCTTAATATTTCCATCACTTTTGAGAGATTGTTTTGCTGGAAATAAGATTCTTAGTTCAGTTTTTCTTCTTTTAGCTCTTTGAATATATCCACTCTTTGCCTTTTGGCCTCCAAAGTTTCTGAAGAAAAATCTGCTGATAATCTTATTGAGACTTTCTTCTATGTGATGAGTCACTTCTCTTGCTGCCTTCAAACATCTGCCCCTTTTTTGGCCTTTGACAGTTTTATTATAATGTATCTCAGTGTGAGTCTCTATGACTTCATCTTACTTGGAATTCATTGAGCTTCTTGGGTGTTTATATTCATGTCTTTCATCAGATATAGGAGGTTTTGGCCATTGTTTCTTCAAATAGTCTCTGCCCCTTTCTTTCTCACTTCTCCCCGTGGGATTTCACAAGATATAAGTTGGTCTGCTTAAGCAGTCCTCTTGGGTAAAAGGCAGACATTGCTATTTTTTATAGATGGAGAAAGTGAGTTTCAGTAATAGTTGTGATTTACCTATAGTCATATGTCACTGAATGGTAGTATGAGGTTAAGAGAGACCTAGACCAGGTCTTGACATACAGTGTCACTTGAACCAGGTATATGGAAGGGTTTTTCTTCATTTGAAATATCTTTCACGTAGATTCTTCCCAAGTCTTTTTATTACTGTTGTTTGATTTCTTCCTAAGCAAAATTGATAATTCCACATTACCCATTCTGCTATTCACTGTCCTGGTTAAGGATCCCAAGGTCTTAAATTAGCCAGATTAGCTACTGTTTTTATTTTTGTGCCCTTTAGCTACCCAAAAGTACATATTTTGTGTGGCCAAATTTTATACATCTCTTCCTTCTGAAGTGTAATAACTGATCCTTTAGCTCTGCTGCTAGAATAGCTTTTGGTTTGGTGTTAAGATATCTTGCCTGAGTAATACATCATACCTTACAAGCCCGTTCCCATTGTGCTACCCCATTCACTCCCATTCCCACTTCCACCAGATTGGAAAGCTATAGAGTACTAGTTTGGCAGATGCCATTTCTGTATTTTATAATATGAGAACTTAGAAAATCTCAGGTTAGTAGATAAGGGTATCATTTATTCCAAGATAGATGTTTTAATTCCCTACCTACTGACACAATCATTCTTAGACATTTTTATTGTTATTTTAGGTGGTAAATATGTAACAGTTATATCATTATGCTTCTTGAGTTTCATTGCTTTCTGTAGCCTCTTAATTTTGGACCATTTTTTGTGATATATCTTTTTCAAATGGCTAGGGTTGGCCAGGCACAGTGGTCCATGCCTGTAATCCTAGCACTTTGGGAGGCTGAGGCAGGAGGATCACTTGAAGTCAGGAGTTAGAGACCAGCCTGAGCAAGAGTGAGGCCTCATCTCTACAAAAAATAGAAAAATTAACCAAGTGTGGTAGCACGTGCCTGTAGTCCCAGACTGAGACAAAAGGATCACTTGAGCCCAGGAGTTTGAGGTTACAGTAAGCTATAATGATGTCATAGAGTAAGACACTGTCTCAAAAGAAAAAGAAAATTGCTAGGTTTTTGTATCATCCTGACATTTTTTTAAAATTGAAATTCTTGATTAATCCTGAATGTGAACATTCATGGGTTTTGTCCAATTTCAAGTTTTTTATTCCCAAGGTTTCCCTACAGGTATAATCATTTACTCATCTTAATTCTGAGATAATCTACAAATAAACTTATTGTACATATATTACTTATCTAGTGTCCTTCAAGGCAAAATTATAAATCATTTTTACTGATCTTTATATAGTCTTTGTTCTGCAGTGAACTTTAAATGTTAAAATAAGTTTCGTAGTTTGAATGCTAGTATCTTAATTGCAACTCTAACCCATAGTATTTCACAACTGCCTTAGCTATTGACCTCTTACAAACTGAGTACTTAATGTGATTTTTTGCTTTACTTTTTATTATACAAAGTTTCAACAACACTCAAATGTAGCAAGAATAATGCAGTGAACTCTGCGTATAACCATCACAAGCTATTTGAAAAATGTAACTTCTTTTGTAACTTAAAATAGCCTGTTCTTTCTCCCCCCCCAATTGCTTAAGCAGAACAAGCAGCAAACCTTATTAAGCAGTGAAGTTGTATCATTAATTTCTTTAGTGAAGTGAAATATTACCAATTTGAGTAATCTCTATATGCCATTGAGAAATGAATAATTTCAAATACTTGTAAAATCTCTAATGTCTGTAAGTTGAATATCTTTGCTTAAGTAACAATCTTAAATGTAGAATTTTTGTTTATTAGGTTGGTTTTCACTGAATCATTCAAAGGTAGACTATTATATTCAATGGCATGGCTGAATATAAAGTACTGTAGTTAATGTTCTATTTATATATAACAAAGTAGTACCTGCTTATTTTTATTTAACCTGCTGCTTTGTGTAACCCAAATACGTGCTATATGATTTTTTAAACCATGAAACTGTATTGTCTTTATCATGGTATCATATGATGATCCAAATATGGTACTTTGTTGAAAATAATGTATCATTTGAGCTTTGAATATTCACCTTTATAAAAATGCCTCTACGTTTAGAAGAAAGTGGTTGTGTTATAATGTTTTCATATGGCTTTTCTGTGTAATTTTTTAATTGAAGTAGAACTGTTAACGTTTATAACCATATCTCCTAAAGTTTGTTTAAAGGATAGTTATTCTCTGAAAATGTTATTTTAACTTGGTACTTTTATAATCTTAAACATGCAGAAGAAATAATTTGGAGGTGAATTACATCATTCTTCTGATACGGCTTCATTTGGTATTAATTGTGATTTATTTTTTAATTTCATCTACATCATAGTATCTTTTAACTTAACCAGAAATCCGCACTTTTTAGAATCCAAATTTAATTAGATGTATGTTATTCTACTTGTTTTTCTTGCTGTAAGCCATTGTTATTCTGTGGGTGGTCTAGAATAACAGCGGAGAACAGTAATCGAAGCTGAAAATAATCAGGGGCTTCTGCATTAAGAGTATATTTCTAAGTTTCTGGAAAGTTTGCAATCAAGTTCTTTCTGTAATGGACTTCTTTTTCATGTTCAAACATAATTCAGTGTGGGGAAAAATTTTTTCCTGGATGATAAAATGATTGAAATCTTTACAGGGTCCTAATGATTTTTAAGCAACCTAGAAAGAGTTGTTTGTTATACTAAAGAATATTTATGGATTTTTATTAGAAAGCTATAGTGAACTTCTTTGCAAATTTTAAGAAAATACAGTTATTTTAGCAGAAATAGCAATTTATTTCTCAAAAAATAACTGCTTACACCTAATTTTTTCCATTTTGGTTCTGGAAACTAGATACATTGTTTAACATATTAAAAGCCCATATGAAATTATAACTTAAAAGTAGCAAGTCTTTCATATGCTTCTAATGTTTGTGAACATTAATATATTATGTGATTTACTTGCTGAGCTAACACATTTGTACTTTTTTCTTTAAAGGCAAATCCTCCTCCAGTACTGGTCAACACAGATAGCTTGGAAACACCAACTTATGTAAGTTCCATTTCCTCCCCACATTTAAATAATTCTGCTTCCCCCCCCCCCCCGTTCAGTTTTTGATACATATACAAAGATCACAACATTTTTCTCTCCAATACATTTTACTTAAGATGTTCTGTAACCATATACTGTAACTCTAATTGCCATAGTAAATGAAGCATTACTGTCCTGTTTGGGTTGCTTTTTTTCCCCATGCATACATAAAGCAGAAATTTTAAAATAAAAATTTGTAGTTTCATTTTAAGTTTTGATGACTAATTTTCACTAAAGACTATCTCTAACCAGTGTTCACTTACACAATGCCATGTATTCAAAAGGTTATTTAGAAGTCTAATTCAGTGACTAGATTTTTAGTAACCAGATTTGTATGTGTTCGTATATTAAAATAGTTATAACTTTCTAATCTTAAATTGATTAGTGCTTCTCTCTAAACTTATTTTGTTAAGAAGCCCTCTTTCTCTTGAAGATAAATAGCCAGAATAACATAATCTGATCTAACATTTTCACTCCAAAGGAAAAGTACCTTTGGAGATGTAGGAGTAGTACCCATTCATTAAATAGAAGTAGTACCAGTGTGTTCTTTTTTTTTATTCAAATGGTGCATAGTTTTACGGACTGCAAAAATCCTTTTCTGCCCTATTTGAACTATAATTGATTTTCACTTAGTACTTGCAAACATTTTATTTGGCTTTCTATTCTGTTTGTATTTATATGAATATGGGTGTTTCAGATATTTGGGGATTTTTTAAAAACTTCAGATAATAAGACTTAAAACCAAACTAAAAAAGCTATTCTACCCTTTTTTCAGATTCTTCATTTCATTTGATGTTATCTTTCACACTGATCTAGACCACTTAGTCAAGCAGAATTTGTACTTTTGTTAGTATATTTTTCACATACTTTTATTTCTCCCTTACTTGTTCTCTTTGTTGAAGTATGTTTTCGATAGTGGAGTAGTCAGTGATTAAATGTAAGAACTAACAAAAAATGATAATATTGACAAAGAAAATAAATGCACGTGCATTTTAGGGGAAATGTCTACAAATCGGAAGCAAGATTAACATACCAAACAACAAACTTAAAGTAAAAAGAAAAGTTTTACAATTTCAAGTTTGTATAACATATTATTGAAAAAATACTTTCCTGCTTAGCAAGATATGTTAGGGTCTCCAAGACCACTTTCACGATTGGCAACTCACAAGACTGAGCATATAGTTTACTCAAGGCTAGAATTTATTGTAGCTATATAGTAAGTGAGGATCCACAGTTAGATCATAAGACTGTGTATGTCTAGAGGAATCTATGTTTAGACTTCCTTATACTTTCTTCTTTCCATGAAGGGTCACACATAGCACTTTTTCCCCCAGCAATGAAAATACAGCAATGTGTGTGCCATGTTTCTACCCAAGAAAGCCTGGAATGGACTCACCACCCAGGTTTTTTATTGCCAGTTGATCACATAGGCACCTTCTGTCTAGCACATGCCAAATTTCCAGACTCCCAAAAGGAAAGCTTATGTTTAGCATAAAATGTCTTGTCTCTACAAAGTCTAGTCACAATATACCACCCTATAAGTTCAGAAATGGTAGGAACACTCCCAAAATCCAAGTTCCCAAATCTCAGCTAAGACTCAACCTTCAAAGCAGGCCCTTTTAGAGTTAGTAGCAGTAGCAAGCCAGACACATTAACCTTTTTCTGTATGTAAGGACATAAGTTAAATTCCAATTCCTCAAGCAAGATTTATCAAAGGGTACTTTATCAAAGTACTTTATCATACTTAATTAAAAGAATACCATATGAAATGTTGTCTTTGTTCATTTAGTGTTGTTATAAAGCAATACCTGAAGCTGGGTAATTTATAAAGAAAAGAGGTTTATTTGGCTCATGAGTCTTGCTGGCTCAAAAATTGGGCCTTTGGTGAAAACCTCAGGATGCTTCCATTTATATCAGATGATATAATGAAGGTGAAGGGGAGCCGGCATATGCAGAGATCACATGGTGAGAGAGGAGAGAGCCGGGAGGTGCAGGCTCTTTTTAACTATCACTTCTCATAGGAACTAATGGAGTGAGAACTCAATTCATTACTATGAAGATGATACCAATCCATTTGTGAGAGATCTGTCCCCATGACCTAGACACCTCCCATTAGGCTCCACCTCCAACATTGGGGATCAAATTTCAACATGAGTTTTGGGGGACAAACATCCAGACAATAGCAGGCAATAACTGTACTCTGTGGCTCTTGCAGCATATAGGCAAAAACAGTGTGTTTTCTTTGGGTAAAACAACTTTAGGCTTTTAAGAGACTGAGGAATTTCATTCTGAATATATTAAAATACATTCTAGAATGGTTTTTAAACTTATTTCTTATCCCATTGTTAATTCCCTGATCACTTAATACTTGCTATGTATTAAATAAACATAAGAAACATTGCAGTTGCTGCTTAGAAGGCAGCAACTGCAATGTTTCTTATGTTTATTTAATACATTTTTTTGTCTATAGTCCTTATACTTGCCAAAATTAAGTAATTAATTGAAAAGCTAATGCATATACATAGTGCAAAATTCAAAAGATGCAAAAAGATGTCCAGTGAAAAGCAAATCCACCTTCCAATCATCCCGTTACCCTTGCTTAAAGCAAAAGGTGTTAGTAATTTCATATATGTCCTTATACACATTGTGCATATGCAGGTATATCTAAATGTTGTCTCCAAACTTTTACCATTTAATGTTGATGCCCTAGTGATAATTTTGTAGATATTTTTGTATGTATATGTAAGTACAGTTATTCCTCAGTGTCTGCAGGGGGACTGGTTCCAGGAGTCCCATGAATACCAAAACCCACAGATGCTCAAGTCTCTTTATATAAAATTATCTAGCATTTACCTATCCTCCCATATATTTTAAATCATCTCTAGATAACTTGTAATACCTATTATAATATGAATGCCACATAAGTAGTTATGCTGTATTTTTATGTGTACTATGTTATATTGGTTTTTTTTTTTGTAATTGGTTTTTCCTCCCATGTATTTTCCATCCAGTGGTTGGATGTGGAACCCGCAGTTATGGAGGGCTGATTTGTGCATAATTAGAATATATTCATATAAATAGAATTGCTTAGTAAGTATGTTAATTTTTAGATTTGATCATTATTGCCAAATTGCATTTCACAAAGTTTTACCCATTTATATTTCAACAAAAATATATCAATATATTTTTACCCCATACTGCCACCAGCAAACACATTAATACTTTTACCTTTTGATAACATATGTCTAAAACATACTAAGTCATCTTATTTGATTTTATGTTATTACTCATCTTTTTCTACCTTTTTATTTATTTATTTTTTCTTTATTGAAGTATACTTTACATATCATGCCTTTACTCCATTTTAAGTGTACAATTAAATGATATTCAGTGAATTTACCAAGGTGTACAGTTAATCACATAAATCAGTTTTAGAGGAATTTCTTTCCCCTATTGAGACCCCTCATTCCGCTCCCCAGCTACTTTTCAAGCATGTCCCACCCCTCCACAGTGCCCACCACATCGCTCAGACGTGGGTTTACCCCCTACCCCACAATTCCCTAGTGATCACTCCCACCATTTGAGCACCATAGTGTTAATCAGTCAATACCAGTTTGATGGCAATACAAGTGGGGCCCATTCTTCTGGTCTTGTGTCACCTCACCTCGAATAATGGGCTCAAGCTTAATCCAGGATAATATAAGAGGTGCTAACTCACTGTCATTTCTTAAAATTGAGTAATATTCCATTGTGAACATATATCAAATTTTAACAATCCACTCATGAATTGACAGGCACTTGGGTTGTTTCCACGACCTAGCAATAGTGAATTGTGCTGCCATAAACATTCAGGTGCAGATGTCTTTATCATAGAATGTCTTATGCTTTTTTTACCTTAAAAAAATTTTATGTTGAAATATCCACATACCACAAAGTCCACCCTTTTAAAGTTTACAATTCAGTGATTTTTAGTTTATTCCCAACTTTGTACCATCATCACCACTTTCTGATTCCAGAACATTTTTATCACCCCATAAAGACATCCTTTGCCCATTAGCAATCACTTCCCATTCTGTTCTACGCCCAGCGCCTGGCAACCACTAATCTACTTTAAGTAACTATGAATTTGTTTATTCTGAACCTTTCTTATAAATAGAATCATACAATATGTGTACTTTTGTGCCTGGCTTCTTTCATCTAGCATAATGTTTCCAAGGTTCATCCCTGTTGAGACATGTATCAATATAATCCATTCCTTTTTATTGCCAAAAAATACTCTGTTGTACAGATATACTACATTTTGTGTGTACCTACTCATCAGTTGATGTACATTTGAGATGTGGAGTTATTCCTAATAAATTATGAATAATGCTGATATGAGTATCATTACAAATTTTGTATGTACATATGTTTTCATTTCTTTTGCGTATATTCCTAGGAAAGGAATTGCTGGGTCATATGATAACTCTGTTTAATCTGTCAGAGAGCTGCCGAACAGTTTTCCAAGGTCACTTTACCATTTCACCTTCCCATCAGCAATGTAAGAGGTTTCCAGTTTCTCCACATCATCAACAATCTTGTTATTCCTTACCAATGATGTTATGATCTTTTTGATTATAGCCATCCCAGTTGGTAAAAAGTGATAGCTCATTGTGGCTTTAATTGGTATTTCTCTAATGACTAATGAAGTTGAACATCTTTTCGTATGTTTATTAGTCATTTGCATATTTTCTTTGGAGAAATGTCAATTTAGATCGCTTGACTGTTTTTAATAGAGTTATTTGTTTTTTGTTAGTGCTTTGAATGAGTTCTTTATATATTCTGGATATAGGTTCTTCATAAGATACATTTTGTAAAAGTTTCCTCCCATTCTGTAGATTATATATTTTCACTTTCTTGATGAAATTAAAGTCCAATTTATATATTTTTTCTTTAGTCCCTTTTTGTATTGCATCTAAGAAACCATTGCCTACTCCAACCTCACAAAGTTTTACACTTAAGTTTTCATCTAAGGGTTTTATAGCTTTAGCTCTTACATTTTGATCTTTTATTCATTTTGAGTTAATTTTTGTGTAGTGTGAGGTAGAGATCCAACTTCATTGTTTTGTATGTGGATATCCAGTTTGCTGCCTATCACCATTTGTTGAAAAGACTATTTTTCCATATTGAATGATCTTGGCACCCTTGTAGAAAATCAATTAATTGTAAATAGATAGGTTTATTTCTTTAATTCCTTTCAGCAATGTTAAGTATTTTTCTTCTTTTGATGTTATTGTAAATGAAATTGTTTTCTTAATTTTCTTTTTGGCTTTTTTTTTATTTGTATGGAAATTTAACTGACTTTTAGGTGTTTATCTTTTGTCCTGCAACCATGTTGAACTCACTTATTAGCCCCAGTAGATTTTTAATGTAGATTCCCTTGTATTTTCTATGTACAAGATCATGTCATCAGCAAATAGAGATAATTTTATTTCTTCCTTTTCGATCTGGATGCCTTTTTTTTATCTCTGGCCTAGTTGCCCTGGCTAGAACCTCCATTACAATATTTAATAGTATGGTGAGAGCAAACATCCTTGTTTTGTTCTTGACCCTTAGGACAAAGCTTTCGGTATTTTACTTTTAAGTATGATATATTATACTCAATTTTGAGTACTAACTGATACTATAATTTCATTGACATGGAGTTTAATTCTCTCTCCATTCATCCCTGTTCTATCTTAAAATAGTAAAAACATTAAGGAAAGGCAAAATTAAAGACAAAAATTCTGTAATTCTTACTAGTTCCAGTAAAGAGAGGAAAATGAAGTAATGTGTTGAAAAAGTTCCCATCCTTTCCCCTCTCTTTATTTCACTAAGATAATCCATGAAGACTGAAGGTTAGGAAAATTCATTCAGTTGGACTTTGGTAGCCTTGTTACATAATAAAAGCTTCAGTTTTTCCACATGTAATGTAATCGATAACTACAATATTCTATAGCCAACCTAGATCCATTATTTAGGGAAAACTTTGAACTCTTTGAGAGTTATTAGTTTGTATTTAATTATGTTAATTTTTATTAGGAAGAACATTTTCTTCTTTGTAATACTTTTTTTTTTTAGATTTGTACTTTCTGGTGGTATAGGCTTTGAGGTTTTTAATTGCCTGAGATTATGCATTAATATGAACCATGAGTCATGAATATTGATCAATAAAATCTTGGATTTTGATATATTACTCTATAGTTAGAAAGTTATTACTGAATTGAACCTAGGCAATAGGGAATTAATAAATTGGGCTTCTTTTTATCTTCCTTTGGACAAATCTTATACCTTTCATGTAATAGGATTTGTCCTGTTTCAATATGTTAGTGTTGGCTGATCATAAAATAAAAAGTAAAATCCTTGGTGGGCCAATAGGAGACTGATGATATCTGTGTTATAAATTTTTCTCTACTTCTTATGGCTTGTATGTACCTATAATTGAAGTCAGTTATATTAAAAAGAAAAAAATTGTAAATGTAAAAAGGTAACCAGTAAATGGTATTCCATTATACTATCAACAGCCAGTTGGGAATATGAGTACATTGAGTATGAGTAATTGTATTAACAAAAATGTGAAATACTTACCTACCAGTCAGCTAAAAAGGAAATATATAGAGTGTGTAGTAAGAAATCTATAAAAACTTTACTGAGTAGCATGTAAGAATACTTAGAGAACAGATGTGTTGTTGAGCAGAAAGATAATGTAAAGACCTTCATTTTCCCCAGACTAATCTGTAAATTTAGTATAATACCAATCATAGGCCACAAAAAGAAGAGTGAGGGGAGAAGAGGGAGAGAGAAAAAGAAAGAGAATGTGTGCTTTTGTTTTGGAGGGGTAGAGTTGGACTTACTGAAATGATTTGGCTAGAGTTGCACCATGCAGTAAAGTAGCCACTAACCACATACTGCTGTTTAAATTGATTAAAATTCAATAAAATTTAATATTTAAATTTCATTCTGTTGATGTGGTGTATCACATTTGTTAATGTTCATAAGTTGAATCCTTTTTACCACCTGAGGCTAAATCTCACTTGATCGTAGTAAATGATCCTTTTTTTTTTTTATTTCAGGATATTATGAGGGTACAAACATTTTGGTTACATTTTATGACTTTGCCTCACCCAAGTGAGGATTAGAGGCATGCCCTTCCCCTCTACATTGCTCACCATGTCCATTAGTTGTGAGTTTATCCCCCCAACCCCCAGATCCCTGAAGAATATTACTACTGTGTGAGCACCATAGTGTTGATCAGTTAGTGCCAATTTGATGGTGAGTACATGTGGTGCCTATTCTTCCATTCTGTAAATGATCTTTTTAATGTGCTTTGAATTCCGTTTGCCTAGTATTTTGTTGAGAATTTTTGAATCTGTGTTCATCAAGGATATTGGCCTATAATTTTCTTTTAGTGTCCTTCTCTGGCTTTGGTATCAGGGTAATGTGGCCTCGTAAAATGAATTTGGAAGAGTTTGAGAGAGTTTGGCATTTCCTCTTCAATTTTTGGAAGAGTTTGAGAAGAATTAGTATTAGTTCTTCTTTAAATGTTTGGTAGACTACAGTCATGAACCATCACACCCTGGGCTTTTTTTGATGGGAGATTTTTGATTCTGTCTCCTTACTATTGGTCTGTTCAGATTGTCTATTTCTTCAAAATTCAGTCTAGGTAGGTTTATATTTCTAGAAATTTATCTATTTCTTGTAGGTTATCCAATTTGTTGGTATTTAATTGTTTATAGTGGTCTCTTATCCTTTGTATTTTTGAGGTATCTGTTGTAATGTCTCCTCATTCATCTGATGCCATTTATAATAATACCAAAAAAATAAAAATAAAATACTTAGGAATAAATTTAACCAAAAAGGTGAAAGATCTATCCACTGAAAACTATAAAACAAGAAAGAAATTGAAGAAAACAGATAAATGGAAAGCTATCCCATGTTCATGTTTTGGAAAAATTAATATTGTTAAAATGTCCACACTACCCAAAGCGATCTATGGATTCAGTGCGACCCCTATCAAAATTCCAGTAATACTTGACACGGGAATAGAAAATACACTCCTAAAATTCTTATGAAACCACAAAAGACCTTCAATAGCCAAGGCAATCTGGTATAGAAAGAACAAAGCTTAAGGCAACACACTGCCTGATCTCAAAATCTCCTTCAAAGCTATAATAATCTTGCCAGGCACAGTGGCTAATACCTTTAATCCCAGCACTTTGAGACACCAAGGTGGGAGGATTGCTTGAGGTCAGGAGTTCAAGATCAGCCTGAGCAACATAGCAAAACCCCATGTCTACAAAATAGAAGAATTAGCTGGGCCTGGTGGCATACACCTGCAGTCCCAGCTACCTTGGGAGGCTGAGACAGGAGGATTGCTTGAACCCAGAAGTCTGAGGTTGTAGTGAGCTATGATGAAACTGCATTCTAGTCTGGGCAACAGAGTGAGACCCTGTCTCTAAAACAAACAAACAACTACAATAATCAAAACAGGCTTGGTGCTAGTGCAAAAACAGATGAATAGACCAATGAAATAGAATAGAATAGAGAACCCAGAAATAAGTCCACACATTATGGTAAACTGATCTTCATAAGGTAACCAAGAACACACATTGGGGAAGGGACAGTTTCTTCAATAAATAGTGTTAGAATAACTGGATATTCACATGCAGAAGGATGAAGTTGGACCCTTATCTCACCCTATATGCAAAAATCAACTTAAAATGGATTGAAGACTTAAATGTTAAGAACTGAAACTGTAAAAGAAAAGTAGGAGGAAAGCTTCTTGACATTGGACTGGGCAAAGATTTTTCTGGAACCCAAAAGTATGGTCAACAAAAACAAAAATAGACAAATGGGACTGTATCAGGCTTCTACACAACAAAGGCAACACTCAGCGGAGTGTAGAGACATTCTACAGAGTGGGAGAAAATACTTGTGAACCATAAATTTGGTAAGGGTATAATATTCAAAATATATAAGGAACTCAAATCAATAGCAAGAAAAGAAATAACCTAATTAAAAAATGGACAAATGACCTGAAAAGACATTTTTTTGAAAAAGACATACAAAATGGCCAGTGGGAATATGAAAACAATCAGGGAAATGCAGATTAAAACCATAATGATTATTACTTCACACCCATTAGGATGGCTGTTATCAAAAAGGCAAGAGATGATTGTTGGCAATGGTATGGAGAAAAGGGAACATTTGAATACTGTTGGCAGGAATGTAAACTAGTATAGGAATTATGAAAAACAGAATGGAGGTTCCTCAAAAAATTAAAAATAGAACTACTGTATGATCCATCAGTCCCACTTCTGGGTATATACCCAAAGGAAATGAAATCAGTATATCAAAGAGCTGTGTACACTCCAGTGTTCATTGCAGCATTATTCAAGATCGCCAAGATATGGAAACGACCTAAGTGTGTATTGGTGGATGAATGGATAGAGAAAATGTGATGTACATACACAGTGGAATACTATCTGGCCTTTAAAAAGAAGGAAATTCTGTCATTTGCAACAACATGGATGAAACTGAAGGACATTATATTAAATGAAATAAGCCAGGCACAGAAGGACAAATAGTACATGATATCACTTATATGTGGGATCTAAAAAAGTCAAACTAAAAGAAGCTGAGAGTAGAATGGTAGTTACCAGGGGCTGGGATTAAGGGGAGAGATTGGGGAGATGTTGGTCAAAGGATACAAAATTTCAGTTAGGAATAACTTCAGGAGATGTGTTGTACAACATGACAACTAAAGTTAATAACAATGTGTTGTATACTTGAGAATAGATTTTAAATATTCCCGCCACACACAAAATTGTTTCTGATAATGTACTCTTTGTCTTTATAAGCCCAGTGTGAATGTGGTTAATGTTACTGAATTGTCTCTGTATCTGAAATTGTCGATTTCAAATTATTGAAGATTGAATAATAGTTACTAGGGTATCTGTATGGCCTTCTCACACTACACCTTTTTAAAATCACTCTGTGCTACCTGAAAACCTCACTTTATGCTACCTGGAAACCTACATTATGACTTGATATTAAATTAAGCACCAGGGACACTTACTAAGCACCTACCTTGTGAGGAGACTTAATGGTGAAAATCTCAAATTCCTTACGGTAGAAATCGTAAGACCACAATACCAAAATTTTATATGTTAACACCAAATGGGATTCATAAGCACACTCATTTGGAAATGTTTTCCATAACAAAATTTTAGACTATTTAGAAATAAACAAATGAACAAAAATAAAGTCCAGTATAACAATTTTGTGGGTTTTGGCCAAACATATGCCAAGGAGAATTTGAGTTTTAATGGAGATTTTGAGATTTTTTAAAATAGAAAGGAGCATAATTGAATTGAGCATTGAACTAAAAAGCTTTCATAAAAAATCTAAAGAAAGCATAAGGAATTGTTAAAAATAAAAGCAAGATGTAATAGCATGAAATGTAATAAATTTATCAACAGTGTCAAAACTACTTTGATGAAGACTGATACCAGTTTGCAGTCCCGCCAGCAGTATGTGAGAGTTCCTATCTCTCAGCAACCACGCCAACTTTATTGTTTTGGGACTTTTTGATAAAGGCCATTCCCACTGGAGATAAGTGACATCTCATTGTGGTTTTGACTTGCATTTCCCTGATGATTAGAGATGTTGGGCATTTTTTCGTATGTTTGTTAGCCATTAGTCTACCTTCTTTTGAAAAGTTTCTGTTCTTGTCCTTTTCCTACTTTTTGATAGGGTTGTTTGATTTTTTCTTGCTGATTTTCCTGAGTCACTATATAGATTCTAGTTATCAGCCCTTTATCGGATGTGTGACATGCAAATATTTTCTCCCATTCTGTAGATTGTATCTGTTTGCTCTTGTGATAGTTTCCTTTGCTGTGCAGAAGCTTTTTAATTTGATCAGGTCCCATTTATTTATTTTTGTTGTTGCTGTGATTGCCTTTGGGGTCTTCTTCATAAATTCTTTGCCTAGGCCAATGTCTATAAGAGTTTTTCCAACATTCTCTTCTAGAATTCT
>CAUYRT010012285.1:0-46047 GCA_963574885.1 Lepilemur ruficaudatus | reverse complement strand
AATGAATTCTAGTTACAATGAGTTACAGTTCAGGGCAGCTGGTGATACCCCTCTGCTTACCTCTCTTAAATAATTTACAAGGCCAGGCGCGGTGGCTCATGCCTGTAATCCTAGCACTCTGGGAGGCTGAGGCGAGCGGATCGCTCAAGGTCAGGAGTTCGAAACCAGCCTGAGCAAGAGTAAGACCCCGTCTCTACTAAAAATAGAAAGAAATTAATTGGCCAACTAAAAATATATGTAAAAAATTAGCCGGGCATGGTGGCACGTGCCTGTAGTCCCAGCTACTCGGGAGGCTGAGGCAGAAGGGTCTCTTCGGCCCAGGAGTTTGAGGTTGCTGTGAGCTAGGCTGACGCCACGGCACTCACTCTAGCCTGGGCAACAGAGTGAGACTCTGTCTCAAAAAAAAAAAAAAAAATAATAATAATTTACAAACTTTCACTTGCATGCAAATTTAGAACTCTTTATCATGGTGCTAATTTATGAGAAAATTTTAAACTTTTGGTAATTGCTCTACTAAATCATTATTTAGGTTTATGTCATTGTATCCATTCAGTTTTTGGGTCACTGAGGAAGGTAGGATAGAAGTGCCATTCAGGTTCAGGGTTAGTTTAAGCAAAATTAATTATCTGTCTAGTGCTTTATCTGGATTAAGTTGGATCTGCTAATTAAATTTCTGCAGTTTATAGTTAGCCAAGTAAATGATGTGAGGATAACTTTGGAAATTTACAACATGATACTCCTGAATATCCTAGCAGAAATGACAATATAGTCAGTTTTGTGTTGTTATTTAGTCTTAAATTTTTACATCTGGTGTTTTTCTTTTGTTTGTCTAACTAGGGGGATTAATTATTTTCTTATTATGTATTGCTAGCCATGGTGCTTTTGTGCTGGGATTGGTAATTTAAAAATGAGAGGCAGCAGAGTTAGGCACGCAGTCAACTTGAATCCACAACTTGGGTTCTTGTGAATCCTGGCTCTGCTCTTATCAGCTGGCCAACCTTAGCTAACGTACTAACAGCCTTCAGTTACCATAGCCACACAAGGGGATAATTACAATACAGACCTTATAGAATAATTGTAAGGGTACACTAAGATGATAGACATCAATTCCTGGGCATTGTGCTGCATAGGTACATGAAACACGTTAGTTATTATTAATAAAACTTCCTGTCATGTGAAGGAAACCCAAATATGTCACCCCAAAATATGCCACTTTTACATAAGGATTATTTTGGGCCAAAGGCAATTGAGGGATAGCAGACACAGGAAAGGCTCTGAAAATATAAATATGTATGGAATTAAATATGTTTTTTCCTTTTGTTAACCTGTCTTTTGTCAGTTTAATTTGCAGGCCCCATGAACTAAACATAAGAGGGTAGAGGAAAAAAGTTTTTCTTCCCTTACAAGTACTTTGCGAGGCACTGAGGTACTTTACATGTATTTTTTTCACTTAAAGCACACACTAGCCTGTGAGAATGGTTTTATTATGATGCCCAATTTGCTAATAGGAAAACTGAGGATTAGAGGGAGATTTAGTAATTTGCAGAGGGCCACAAAGCAAGTTAGTGTTAGAGCACTAATCCCAGGGAGAAATTATGAGACCCTGAGCTAAGGTTTGGGTGGTAGAGGTGGGGAGGAGAGAACTGACTCAAATGTTAAAGAAACAGAACTTGGTATCATAAAGTCAGTGGTGTTGGGGCAGGGGTGGGGCAGGCATTGGTATGATGGTTCACGAACTCCAAGTAACCAGCCTGAGCACATCCATTGATCTTGGCAGATTTAGTGGCCAAAAGCTTTTGGTCTCATTAAATTGTCGTCTAGAAAGAACTCATTTTGCATGAATTTGCACTGATATTTTTGAACTTACTGTTCCCTGCCTCTACCTTGATATTATCAATTTTTTCTTTCATCTGTTCAAATCATGTCAATACGTCAAGAACTATGTTTTATCTCTTCCGTGAAACTTTTCTTATAATTGTAGTAAATATAGGATGTCTAATCCTTAGGATATATTATATACATCCAAAAATTTAGGCAGGTAATCAGAAGCTGTAGTGTTTAAGTGCCTGAACTTCAGAGCCAGAAGGACCATTGACTCAAGTTATTACCTGGTGACTTGGGCAATGCTGTGTTCTGAATGTTTATGTCCCCTCCAAATTCACATGTTGAAATCCTCACCCTCAAGATGATGGTATTAGGAGGTAGGCCCTTTGGAAGGTGATGAGGGTAGATCCCTTGTGAATGGGATTAGTGACCTTTTAAAAGAAACCCCAGAGAGACCCCTATCCGTTTCCACCATGTGAGGTTAGAGTGAGAAGACGGCTGTTGGTGAGGAAGTGGGCCCTCCTCAGACATTTCTTCTATTGGCACCTGATCGCAGACTTCCCAGCCTCCAGGCCTGTGAGCAGTAACCTTCTGTTGTTCACAAGCCACCTAGTCTATGGTGTTTTGTTATAGTCCTGAATGGACTAAGATAGGCAAGTTAATTATCTGCTTTGAGCTGAGCTTTTCTCAGCTATAAAATGGGGATGCCAATGACAACGAGTATAAAGTATAGGGAACATTAATAAAATAATGCATATAAAATGCTTAGTACCTTGCCTGACACATAGTAAGCACTTACTAAGTGTTGGCTAATACTACTTTTATTATGAAATGCTTGTATTTATCTCAGTGTTCTCATAGTGCTCTGTTTTATACTTGCATGCTTTGACTTCTCAGGAACAATGTAATTATCTCAAGGGCAGGGAGAGCGTTCAGCACATCTGGCGAATTACTAAATACTCAAAAAATGCTGAATGAATGGATGATTGCACAACTTCTTTTGCTTTTCATTCAGAGCCTAGCATAATATTGGACCCGTACTAGATACTTAATAAACACTACTTGAGTGTTTTTAAATTATTATTAAAAAACAATGATGAGTATGATCTCATGCCTGACTAACCTAATTGAATGGAATTCCAAATATATTGTAACCAGAGAGATTTTCTCTAAATTTCGCAATAGGATAGCATTCTGCTGATGCCTTTTCTTGGTATCATTAGTATGTGCATGAATGTCTTCATCTAGAAATTGATATTTCTTTCACATGTACAACATTTCTAGGACTGCAAAGGTGGAGTCTCATAGTTTATCAAGAGGACGCAGCAGAATTCCTTCCTCTTCCTTCCTTCCTCCATTCTTCCTTCTCTCCTTCTTTTCCTTGTTCTCCATTCCACAAATGTATATCACATGTCTGCTCTGCGCAAGACACTGTGCCAGCATTGAGGATCCTAAGAGGAGCATGAAGATTCAAAGAGGAACAAGCTGAATCACCAGTTCAAGGAGCTTATAATTTAGGGGAGGGTGCAGAACAGTAAACAATTACAGAGCAACATGATAGAAGAAAACACGGTGTTGTGAGGCAAACATGAGAACCACTAACTTAAGATTCATTACACCATTTTCTGTCATCCTAGATGTATTCAAGACATAATTCTTTATGTGTACTAAGTTAATGTGGAAAACGCATCATCGTGACCTTCAATCTAGAAGATGTAAGGCAAAATTAGGCCAGAGCATCTTCCTCCCTTTTGACATTATACATCTGATTTACTGAAATGTAGTACACAATTACTTGAAACGGGTGCCTATAAAAGTCCATAAAACCAAGTGACTTTTCAAGATATAACAAAGGTAAAAGGTTACTGTCATCACTCTCTATGAATCACCTCATTATCAATATTTTAGGCTTTGAAGTAAAATAATAAAAAGTTTACTTGAAGCAATAGCATCAGATAATTATGCCATACTTTGGTATTTAATGTGAATATTAAAAATATTTCAGAAATAGGACTCCAGAGTATTCCAGATGTGCATGTGCTGATTGATTTTTAGGTTTATCATCCTTTCTTGTATAATTTAAATGATTTCTTATACATTGATAAAACACAGCGTGATTGTGGTGCCTTTGTTCCTCTGACATTAGCTAACAACATGGCACAAATGGATAATTATAGAGTAGCAAGGCAAAGGTTACAACATGGATAAAAACATTTTTTGTTTGTATGCTGTATTTCATTGTCTAATATCTTTGCTTCTTATTTAATGTGTTAATTTGTGCCATTAACTAAATGTTCCCACACCTTCATAAATATACCCCATATTGTTATTGCTCAGAATATCCATCAATGTATCTGACTTATTAAAAATGAACAGCTACATATGTACTTGTGCTGCCACCCCTGTGACAAACTGCAGACTTGGTTTCATTACAGCAGCCACTTACGGGAAATGGAACAATTATGCTGCTGCTTTAAATCATAAGAATAGTTCGCATTGGAACCATAGACTGTTAATAAGTGTTGCGTTCATTAAGGATTTGTCAGGTTTCCTCTTCTGCTGTGACTTGGCCTTTCCATATCTATAAATGTGTTTACATAAGAAATTGAAAGCAGTTGATTGAGGCTATTGGAACAAGAACTTTCAAATCTTGTGAAGTTGGTATCTGCCTAGTTAAAGAGGTAATGGTCCTAAATCTGCTCCAAATGAAGCACTTAATGGGTGGCCCTTGGACTGCTGTTGGGCCTCATGGTCAGTGAAACCAAGTTGGTTTTTTGTTGCTGACTGTGTTATTTTCTGAGTCAGATTTGATCCCGCATGGCTAGCCAGTTAAGGGCAGCAGACTCTAGCTGAGGCAGTAAGCCACAGCCGTTTAGATGCCAGGGATCAATGGCCAGGGCTCTGGAGGTAGATTGCCAGGGATCAGAACCCAGCTCTGTCACTGGCTAGCAGTATGATCTTGAACATGTAGTAGTCTCTGAACTCTCTTCCGTCAGCACTGCAGCAATAATTCAACCTACCTTTTAGTTTTGTGCTGAGGATAAAATGGAAAAAATAATATACAAGGCACTTGACAACAGTCTGGCAAACAGTAAGTGCTCAACAGATGTTAGCTACTGCAAGACACATACATCTCAATTTTTAATATTGATATAAGCATTTTGATTAAATTCATCCTCCCAGATCCTTATTCTGGTGATCTTCTTAATTACATTCTTAAGCTTAGTGTGACAGTGTGTTCATCCAATAGAGTAATTGTGGTAGAGTTGTAATAGTTCTTAATAGCTTTATCAAAATGACACACACATCAAATTTTAACAAAGTATTCACAATAATTGCACCCTAGATGAAAACAAGAGAGAAAGGTCAGAAAATACCACCTTCAAAAAGATACCTTCAAGGTTAGACAAACAGTAAAAATAAGTTCCATGCACCATCAATAAAAATGAAACAATGAAAATAAGAAAAATAAAATGGTTAGTATTGTATGTAATGAACAAAAGCAATTTGGGTCTTACCTTGTTTCATTTTAAAAAATAGGAATGTTAGATTCCTTTATGGACTCCTTCCAAATTGTCATTCAAGCGTGGCAAATAATATCATGTACACATGACTGCTTTGAGTTTCTAAGGTCACGAGGACATGATATGGTCTGGTGGAAAGAACATTGTACTAGAAGATAGAAGCCCTTCATTCTTACCTGATCTGTTTCTCTAGATAGCTGTGTGATAATCCACTTGCACTCAAGTTGTCTGATGTAAAATAAGGGTGCTAGACTAGATTCTCTTTGAAGGTTCCTTCTGTCTCTGATGTTTTGTAAGCAAGGAAATCGTTAGAATGTTAATATAGATTTGCAATTGCAAAAAACCCCATATGTGCTTAGGGTCTGTTCTGCAGTGTAATGGTGTGTGTTTACACCGACTTGCTCTTGTTCTCACATTTGCAGTATTGCTTATTGCCGAGGGATTGGGAAAAACTGTCATATTAGAAATGTTCAAAATTACAGTATATTTAAAACAATTAAGTAATAGTTCTGTTTTGCTATTGTGTTTGAATTTAGAGTAAAATAGCTATTTCATCTGTATAACAATTTGAAACTAATGATGGTTAAATCACCTAATACTGCTTGATACCAATGCAAATTAATCTGAAATTTAACTCCATTTGTAGAAACCTTAGAGTCTCGAGGCACTTGTATTAGATCTCCTCTAGAAAATGATTTAAAAACATTCTGACATCAAATCGTTCTTGACTTTGGGGACTGAATTTCAAAGTACAAGAATTTTTTATATTGGATCATAAATCTACTCCATAGGAACTTCTGTTTCCTTAGATTCCGGCTTTTGGTTTATGCTTCCAAAAACAATTATACTAATAAAAATGTCTAAGCAGCGGATAAGCCAGAGGAGCAAGTATGTTAGAAGCCAAAACAGGACTTTTTTTTCCTCTAGCAGACAGAGAGGAATAGACACCTCTTTGGCATTCACCATTATAAAACACAAGATTAATGCAGTTCTCAGTGAGAAGGCTAAGTGCATAAAATAAAAGAGCACAACCATTATCCATCTCAATGGATGTGCCTCCAACTTACGAATCCCAACAATACATAAAATATACATGATGTTATTAGGTGGTGGAAGCTGGCAATATATTGTCCATAACTTATTTATATAAGGCTGTCCTGAGAAGCAGTGTTTAACTTTGCTGTGTAGGCAGATAGGAGGTGGGGCTTGAGTCCTTGTTTACTGAGTGGGAGGGTAACTCACAAACCCTCCTTGAAAAGAGATGAAACTTGGGACATGTTAACCTCTCTGTCATTATCTTCTGGCCCAATTCTCAGTTTTCCTCCAAGCTTATACTGATCTGACAAAACAAGGGTTGTCTCATTGTTTTGTCTGAACTTTGTACTGAGTTGTTCACTTCATTGATGGATTTATTAATCTAACAAGTGTCACCAAAATTAGGAACTGGGGTTGAAGTTAATCACACAGTTATTTGAAAGGGTTGCTGCTGTCTTTTTAGCTAAATTACTGGAACCTAATTTGGACTTCCATGGGGCTAGTTCTGCTTGGGATCTAAGTGCTCTTTGGAGAGGGAGGTTGTATGCCATTTAGGGAGGTCCATTGCTATTGGTAAGAAATATAATGGAAACAAAGTTAAGCCACAGGGACTCTTGGATCTAGATATTTAGGGTTCCTGGGCCCCTGACAGAGCACATGGTCAGGCTAAGGCCACTCCTGGGGGGTGTATTCATTGGACAGTTATGGAAATTCATGGTGAAATCTACTATTTTCCATATCTACATTCTGAAAATTGTGTTTCCATGACTACCTCTAAAGTTTTATCTATATACAAAGGACTTTCACCCTTTTTTTTAAAAAAAGAAAATTTAGTTGTCTTAAATATTTTAATTTAAAAAAAGTTTAATTTTTATTCAAGTAGTCAAAACACTGAGTGGGTAAGGCCAAAAGAATGCCCATAAAAATTGCTAAATACTTCTGCGATGTATTCAATTCAGAGCTGGCTCTTGGTGTTCATCCCTTCATTCTGTCTTCTTGTGGGGACTGAAAGTTTCGCATTTGAGCATAACAGGCTGTCATTAAACTTTAAACGTGAAAGCGCTCTCCCAATCTATTTGGTAGGGATAGTACATGTCTTTTCAGGTCATCAATTTATAGGGAAGTTAGATCATCTTTTTTCTGGGATACTATGCAATTGATTTCTCAAAGGTCACCAATGAACTCCTTCAAGTGAATTGAATTTAAAATTTAGTTTAGCCTTAAAGGGCATTGCAGTTCAGTGGTCTAAATCAGGGATTAACAATTAAATGCCTGTTTTTCTGGCATATTGGTGACATGAGAGATCTCATGGCTGTCCACTGTCAGCAAGGGCTACCTGCTTTTGCTCCTGCTCACGCATATTTTCCTTGTGCATGATGTGAGATATATTTGTTCCTTTTTAACAATATACGTAATATCTTAAAAATTTGAAGATGATTGGATTTTACAATTTAATATGGTTTATTCTAATTAGTTAATTAGAACACTGTTTCTCTGCTGAGTTCAGTTGCACCAGGGTGGCAATCTTAGCCCAGAGTACTCATCAGAATCATCTATTTATGAATCCATAGGCATAAACCCCATCCAGGGACATTCTGGTTTGATAGGTTTGGGTTGGGGCTCTGGTTGGACAGAGTTCCCTGGTGATTAAAATAAAATGAACATATTACTCAGCCACAAAAAAAAAAAAAATGGTGAATGTTACCTTTCGTAAAACCTGGATGGAACTGGAGACCATCCTTTTAAGTGAAGTATCACAAGAATGGAAAAATAAACACAAGAATGGAAACAACAAATATATACTCACTATTAAATTGGAACTAATTGATCAACACTCCTGTGCACATATGGTAGTGAAATTCAGCAGAATTCAAGCAGGTGGGAGGGGGGAAGAGGGGATGGGTAAGTTCATTCCTAACAGAGTACAATGCACACTATCTGGGTGATGGACACACTTATAACTTTGATTCAAACTGTACAGAAGCAGTTCATGTAACCGAAACATTTGAACCCCCATAATATTCTGAAATTAAAAAGAATAAACTAAAAAAACCCATACATACATGTATGTATATGTGTATATATATATACACACATATGTAAATGTACATTTTTCACTTAACAATGTACTATGGAAATCTTACAACATCAATATACATTGTAAACTCATTCTTTTTAATAGCTACACTGATTTATTAACTTGATGAACATTTTATTTAAAGACAAGTTTCTTTGTTTCTCTGTGCTCAATTTTTTTTTCATCTGTAAAGTGGGAATAATAACAATACCTACCTCATTGGACTGTTGTGTAGATTAAGTGTATTAGTATACGTAAAGGGCTTAGAAATAGATCTGGAAGCTAATAAACATTATAAAGGAGTTTGATAGCATTATCATCATCATTATTATTTTCACCCACTATCTGACAGTACTCCTAAGAGAGATTAAAATGTACATGGAGAGTTTGTTGTGTTTTCAGGTAGCGGCAATTGCATGAGAATTGAATAACTTTTTCAAACTTTTGTATGAGGTACCATTTTGTAATTTCATTTTAAGTGGTTTGGAGGATGAATTAGGTGGAGTGTGAGTGGACCACAAGTCCACTAAGAAGTAGGAAAACTCGCTTCTTATTTCACTCTGCTACTGGAAGTGTGTGACTTTGGACAAGTCATATATGAATTCTGGGACAAAAGTTTTCCATGTCTAAAATGAGGGTTTGGAATAAATGGTCTCTAAGTTTTCAATAGCTTTAACTGTGAATTGGTGTTGCAGAGAAGATATATGTAATATAGTTTCCTCCCAGGCTGGGCACGGTGGCTCACACCTGTAATCCTAGCACTCTCGGAGGCTGAGGTGGGAGGATCAGGTGAGGTCAGGAGTTTGAGACCAGCCTGAGCAAGAGTGAGACCCTGTCTTTAAAAAAAAAAAAAAAGTTTCCCCCAGAGTGTAGGCTCTCTGAGGTAAGACACCTTGATGTCTTCTTTAGATCTGAAGTAGTAGGCACTCAATAAAATTCTGTTGAAACCCTGTCTAAAAAAGGACATTCAAACTGCAAAGTGAATACCAGGCACACAGTAGGTCTTCATTTTCCTGTTTTGTTTTTTAACTGCTTATATGAGCTCCTCTCTAGAAACCTCTCTAGGAACTTGATCTAAATACCTATCTTATCTTTGAACATCAGAAAAAATTTTAAAAACATTTATTTTATTTATTTATTTATTTATTTTGAGACAGAGTCTCACTCTGTTGCCTGGGCTAGAGTGCCATGGCATCAGCCTAGCTCACAGCAACCTCAAACTCCTGTACTCAAGCGATCCTCCTACCTCAGCCTCCCAAGTAGCTGGGATTACATGTGCATGCCACCATGCCCAGCTAATTTTTCTATTTTTAGTTGCTTGGCTAATTTTTTTTTCTATTTTTAATAGAGACAGAGTCTCACTTTTGCTAAGGCTGGTCTGGAACTCCTGACCTCAAGCGATTCTCCTGCCTTGGACTCCCAGAGTGCTAGGATTATAGGCGTGAGTCACAGCGCCCAGTCCAGATTTAATTTTTTATTTCTAGCACATCCAATGCTTATCTATTTCTGTTGCTACATTAAAATAGTCTAATTGAATTAGCAGAATACTCTGCTAGGATACTTTGTTAAACTAAAGGAATGGAAGGTGCATGAAAAAGTTACTTTTGGACTTGGTGTGTACTAAGTGAACTTCATGTGAAAAGTCTAGTTCCTCTTAGGGAAACCATTTAAATGCAGTAGTGCCGTTGGAAGAAACCATTGGACTATCAATTAAAGCCATCCTTTTCACATTGACTAATGAGGATGAAATTTTACCGAGCAGCACAATCAGACGCAGTTGCATTATGCTTCGATAACATTAGCATTTGTTATGCGATTGGAGAAGAGCCCAGAGATGTTGGAAGGTGAAAGGATTAGACCCTTGAATCGGTTAGTCCTACTTTCTATTTGGCGAGTCACAGTTGCTACTTGCAGAAATCCTGTGGCATGTTTCGTGTCCTTGTACTTAGAGGCCTCTGAAATAGAATTAATTTTCTTATGCCCGAGTATGGATTTTTAAAATGCCACGTTTCATTTAATTACACAATGAAACCAAACCACACTTCTTCTTAATCAGAAATATTGTGAGAGAAAAGTATGGAAAGCCAGTGAATGATAATAAATAATAGTGAGTTTTAACATTAAACTTACTGAAAGATGCAACAGGCCAACCAATCTATGAACCTCTGGAGAGTAACAAGACAGTAATCTTGACATTGCCCAGTGTTTGACATACTGTGGTATTTGACATACAGTGAATCATTATTTACATTTTATCCAAAAACATTTACCTGAGAAAAGGTCATGACGTTAAATTTGGAGACATTTACAGCAATTGCCAAATGTTTACTATCTACATGAATGTCATGCTTCTCAGTCAAAAGCAGGTTGATGTGCTAAATGTCAATTATTTCAGCTTGTTTGATGGTAGCACAGATTGCCAAGCAACATAAAAAGAGGTTTAATAAATATTATATACACTGCCAACCATTAATCTTGCCTAGCAGAGATTCGAGTTTTACATATAGAGGATTTATGACAAGCAACAGCTCAGGACATTAAAACTCAATTATTGCAGTCCTGGATAGTGGCACTGTCATTAGCTTCTGGAAGCTCACCTTGTTTCTTCTCTTTCTGCTGTCACTTTTGAGAAGGCATTGGGGAGAATGGAATTATTTCGGGAAATAGCACTTTGATGTTTTCTTTGTGTTTTTCAGTCCTTTTTAGAATTAGCAGCAAAGGAGGATTACCCAGAGTGATGTTGATAGGAAATTGAATTGTTCCAGTTTTCTCACTGATTAAAAGGCATAATGATATTCTGCAGCAACTCCAAACACTTCAATAGAACGGCACAGAAATATTAAGGGGGACGCAATAGCACCAATGGAGTAAAAAGTTGGAACAGAGCCAGCAGCGAGTGGAATACAAAATAGTTTCCAGCATGGTTTATCAGCACTAAAACTTGGTGAAAGCAAGTTAGGAGCTTTTTTTCTTTTTCTTCTAATAGCAAAATTTGTATAAAGGACTCGGTGATACAACCACAAGATTCCCTTGAATTAAGTGCTCAAGGTCAATATTCTAAAAAGCTAAAATGCACATGCCATTTATTCCTTCATCATTTCCTTTTCATTGGAATTTGAGTTTGGGAATAAACTCAGGTTAGTGGCATGTGTTTGAGGCTACCTGATAAGCATTTATTGAACACTACTGGATTCAAGGGGCAGTACTAGGCTCTGGTATAGGAGATCATGTGGTCCGGTAGATGACAAAATAGTGCAAGTCAGACTATGTAAATACAAGAGAGGACAAAAACACGATTGCTTGAGTCTAGGAAGAGGAGTTAGGAGCAGTTTCAAAGACATCTTCATAGAAGCTTAGTGTCCTAGGCAGGCAGAACACGCTCATGGGGAAACAGGTGGCAAGGGGGTTCGAGGCAGACAGAACACCAAGAGTTGGTGTGAAAATGTTCAAGTATACGTGGGGAGGGTGCCATGGTTAGCTTTGCCTAAATGACAACATTGCTGAAGAGATGGTGAGAGGTCAGCCTAGAAAGGTAGGATTAAGGTGGCGCATGAAGCATCTGTATCACCAGGTGAGTTTGGTTTTTGTCCTGGAAGCAGATGGAGCCGCTGGAGTTCTTTGATTAGGTCAGAGCTGGCTTGGCAAAGATTAATCTGGCAGGGTCAGGAGAGTGAAAATGACATTCTGGGAAGAAGAGTAAAAGTCAGGAGACTCAGAGGGGTTGAAATCAGGGTGAGAGGGGCAGGGAGGCATACGGTCTTACATTAAATGCCACATTGGCAAAGGTAATCACAGAAAGCAGTGGCATTTCCTTCCTGGGAGACCTTTAACTTCCTATTAGTCAAGGAAAGTGTAAGTGTCCTCCCTTGATAGAGAGACAGCTGAGCTAATGGGTCTCTCCATGCTTATAATGAAGGGATCTCTAGAAATGAGTGAAAAAAAAAAAAAAATAAGCCAAGAATTTTCTTTCCTTGAATGTACGAGTAATCACAGAAAAATGCTTTTGGTAAGCCTCCTACTTCCCAGATGCAAATGCAGTTCAACTGAGCTGATTTGCAGCTTATGCTAGACATGTTGAGTCATCTCCTCAAACAAATAACATAAGCAATTCTTTCCACAATGAAATGTGGGTTTATTCTAGACCCAAGACATATTACCAGTAGTCTCCAGCATTGGCCCTAGGTTAGACAGATAAAGTTTACTTTTGAAGAGTCAAAAGTACTTTCCAGATCTCAAGATCTTACTCCTGTCAAACTACTAGGTCACCTGATGTTTGCAACATCATGTACTTATATTAAACATTGAACATCTCTGAGAAAATGTAATGATGTGAAAAGGCTAAGTCATCTATGTCACTATGTATATTCCCTTAATAGTCCAAATTCACATTAGATTTCTTGCCAAAACACCTAGTAAGGACTTAAGAGAATGTTATAGGCAAATGACGGAGAAAGTATGGGCTCTCCTAGAAGAACAAGTAGGGCAGTGACTGAAGGAAGGCATTGGGGAGAATGGAATGATTTTAGGAAATAGCACATTGATGTTTTCTTTGTGTTTTCCTGTTAAGCTGATGAGTAGATAGGGAAAAAAATTGCTTACTTCATAGTTAAAACTGATGCATGCACTTCTTATACCTGTCTTTAGCTAGAGTATTGGGATATTCAATTTGCTTAAAAGTTGTTTTCAATATTTGATTGGCTGTATGTGTAATACATAGACTTCTATTTCACTTTCAGAGCATTGAACAATAGTTGGAAGTCATGGGTGTTTTTTGCCCCACCAGAACATAAAAGTACAAGAAAATACATCTCTGCTGCTCAAATAAAGAAAGGGTTAATTGACAAGGTATGGAGTTGCCTGAAGGCTGCGTAGCCATTTGGGATTCTTTTCATTGGTCTTCTTGGTAGATGGGATTTAGATGTCAATTGGGTGGCTGGATGAAGGTGATCTTTAAAATTCCTCCCAACTTTCAGATCATTTGCTAGAAGAGCGCTGAGGACGATGAAGTGATCATATTAAGGGCTTAAGCCTGAAGAAAGTGGCTAAAATAACTCAATATGCTTTATATGCCTTAGCTAAGTGATGAATTGGAGAGATGTGATACCTCCTGACTGCCATCTGAAGGGTAAAAGGAAGTGTAGGATTATATATAGTGCCAAGAGGAAGTATAATGAGAAATAATACCACAAAATTTACTAAAGGAAACTGTGGGATCTGAATTAGAAACATTTTTTCAAATTAGAGCTTCAAAATCTAACGTGTTTTGGCACTGTCTCCCAAGGGCAGCCATAGAAGGTCTTTGAAGAGCTCTGTACAGCCTTGGTTGGAACCATTTAAGCAACATGCCCTTTAGAAAATGAAAAGCCTTTCCGGAGGACATGGGAAAGGATTGTACAATTTCTTTCAACACAAAATATTTTGATGTGAGGATTTCTCCTTAAGTCTATCTTTCACAGACCATTTCTTCTGTAAACAGGCCTCAGGGAGACCCACGCTACCTGTGCCTGACGTACACAGGCTGCATATGAGGAAAACTCTGTGCTTCACGCCTGCTCCCCTGCGCTTGTGGGGCTAGCAAGACAGCCATCATGTCTGGGGCTAGCTTCTGCCATTTTTCATCTTGGAGACTGGTTTAGGGGAAGGCCAGGTCCCTCTGCGTGCCATCCCCAAACTAGTACTTCAGATTTTTGTCTGGTGGCCATCAGCCCAGCAGAGGCAGGGGAGGGAAGCACGCCTTTCTCCCTTCATGTGGGCACTCGGTGTTTCCTGATTACAGCAGCCTGTCATCTCATCTTCTCCCCTTTCTCCTCGGGTCACATCTGCTCTTCACTCCTCTGGCCAGCCCACCCACCCAAGCCTTCTTTCTTTTTATCAATCAGAAATGCCACATCTTCACTTTTTTTTTAAAATGGGGAGGCAGCAGCTTGAAATATCTGAGCAGCACCAGGAACCAATAACCCCTGGGTCTGAAGAGCTCTGGATTTTTCTCATTGTAGAACCTGGTTGTATAACCTTAGGAAAATTGCTGAAACCTTCTAAAGCCCATATTCTTTATTTGTACATTGGGAATGTCCTATTTTCCTCAGAGACTACCATGGGGATCAAAAGTGATGACATATGTATATGTATTTTTTGGTGGTAAAGTTCTATGTTAATGTTAGTTACTGTCGTTAACCATAAGATAGACGAATCTTTCTTTGCTTCATTGTATGTACAATAACCTCTCCTAGTGTACTGTGCCTCTCCTAACAAGAGGTAAGTTCTGAAAGAGAGAAACGCTGTTTACTCTACTATGCAAATCTTCAGAAGGCCATATGAGCATGTTTTCTGGGCTAGAGAAATCGAGGAGAAGCTGGGGGGTCGTATCTCTTCTTTGGTAGACTAGAGGTGGAAGGAATACAGATCCTACGCAGCTGGTGGTGGCCTTGGGAAGGGAAGTGGGCAGTGCAGGTTCAGGGACAGGTGAAATGAAAGGAAAAGGGGGCTTCAGGGTCTGGTTCTAGACTTCAGTGCTTCTGGGCTTCCTCTGAGAGAAGGTATTATGGGCTGAAGTGTGTCCCCTCTCCCAAATTCATATGTTGAAATCCTAACTCCCAGTACCTCAGACTGTGACTATATTTGGGCCTTTAAACAGTAAGTTTAAGTGAGGCCATTAGAGTGGATCCTAACTCAGCATGACTGGTCTCCTTGTGAGAAGAAATTTGGACACAGACACATACAGAGGGAAGACCATGTGAAGACACAGAAGAGAGCCATCCACAAGCCAGAAAGAGAGGTCTCAGGAGGAACCAACCCTGAGGACATCTTAATCTGGGACGTCTAGCTTCCAGAATTGTGAGAAAATAAATTTCTATTGTTGAGTCATTCAGTCTGGGGTACTTTGTTGTGGGAGCCCAAGCAGACTAATACAGAAGGCTTGCTCTGTCGAAGCTCCACACTCTCTGGCTGCATAAACCATGCTCTGCCTTCCTGTGACCTACCCGTGACTCTTCCCTCCAAGAAATGAGTCATCACCAGAGGTAAAAAGTTGGCAGAGTCTTCTTTCTTGGTCAGATAAATGCCTGGTGGAGATGTGCTTCTGATACTCTAGGATGTAATCATGGAAAAGAATTACCTTTGAAACATTTCCCCTGCCATGACGTTTCGTTTTGCAGGTCTATAAGGACAGCATCGTGTTCTAGGTATATCATGATACATCACGGGTTTTCTTGCTACAGCATGTTGGTTAAATTTTGTCTGCTGTCTGTTTTTATAAACAAAGTTTTATTGGAATATAGCCGTACTCATTTATTTATATATTACTGTCTGTGGCTACTTGTTTGCTACAATGGCAGAATTGAATAGTTGTAACAGAGACCAGTGAACCCACAAAGTCTTAAATATTTGCTATCTAATCATTTACAGAAAAAATTTGCTGACCTAAAGGGACTTCTTATGCTTAAGCCCTGACCATCATGGGTGCCCTGTAAAGGAACAAGAAATTTGTAAACTATAGAATTTGCCATATAGCCAAAGGTCATTTGTAAGTCAAGGACAGCATATTTTAAGTGTTCAGCCACCACTCCTGGGGTGACTTTCCCCAATATCTCTTGGCATATTGTCTTAATTTCCATGTTCACTATCTAGTTCCCATAATCACATAATTAACCTTCAGTAAAAATTATTAATTCAGAACTTACAAATTGACTTCCTGTCGAGTCCCTTGTACTTTGGGTACCGTGAGAGGTCAAAGTCAATAGAAAAAAGAATTCATATCCTTAAAGAGTTTTCACACATAACGGTTCAAAATGCCTGATCAAGTAGGCACAGTGGCAATAAGTTCATGGGAGAGATCATTTAGAAGATTATTACATGAAGTAATAGATAGCTTTAAATGTTTACAGCAGTTAAAGTAGAACAAAGTAACAAAAGAAGTGCAAACATTGTGCTGTGAAAACTACAAAATATTGTTGAAAGAAGATCTAAATGAATGGGAAAAGACATATCATGTTCATGGATCAGAAGACTTAATATTGTTAAAACGGCAATATTCCCCCGGTCTGCTTTATTGCTTTACTGATTTCATCACATTTCTATCAAAATCCTAGCTGCCTTTTTGAAGAAGTTGACAAGGTGATCCTAAAATCCATATGGAATCTCAAGGGACTCAGAATAGTCAAAACTAACCTGAAAAAGAAAAACTAAGTTAGAGAACTCACACTTATGATTTCAAAACTTACTACAAAGTTATAGTAATCAAGGCTGTGTTACTGGCAAAATGATAAACGTATAGATCAATGGAATGGAATTAAGTAAGGTTCCAGACATAGCCCTACATTTATGGTGAATTGATTTTTGACAAGGGTACCAAAACGGTTCAATGGAGAAAGATTAGTCTTTTCAACAAACAGTGCTGGAACAACTGAATGTGTGCTGAAGAATATAGTTAGACTCTTTATTTTACCACATACAAAAATTAACCCCAAATTCCATCAGTTGCTTAAATGTAAGAGCTAAAACTATAAAACTCATAGAAGAAAACATAAGAATAAATCTGTATGACCTTGGGTTAGGAAATGATTTCTTAGCTAAGACACCAAGTGACAAAAGAAAAAAATAGATAAATTGCCTTTTACCAAAATTAAAAACTTTTGTGCTGAAAGTGATACCATCAAAAGAGTGAAACACAACCCACAGAATGGAAGAAAATATTTTCAAAGCATATATCTGGTATGGAATTTGTATCCACATATATAAAGAACTATTATAATTTAATAATAAAAAGATAAAGAATGCAGTTAATAAATTAACAAACTATTTGAATAGACAGTTCTTCAAAGAAGATACATAAATGGCTAATAAGCACATGCTGAAATTACCAACATAATTGTTCATTGAGGAAATGCAAATTAAAACCACAATGAGGTACAGCTTTACACCTGCTAGGATGGCTATAATAAAACAGACAGACAATAGCAAGTATTGGGGAGGATGTATAGGACACTGCTAGTGGGAATGTAAAACTTTTCAGCCACTTAGGAAAATCATTTGACAGTCCCATAAATTGTTAACCATGCCATATAATCCATCATTCCACCCATAGGTATATATTCAAGAGAAATGAAAACACACATTCACACAAAAACTTTCACATGAATGATTATACAAGCCTTATTCATAATAGCCAAAGAGCAGAAACAACCCAAATGTTCATCAGTTGATAAATGGGTAAATAAAATGTATATCTATACAATGGAACATTGTTCAGCCATAAAAAGGAAAGTACTGATATACATCACAACATGGTTGAACTGTGAAAACATTAGGCTAAGCGAAAAAATTGAGTAAAGAAGGACTGTATCTTGTATGATTTTATATATATATTCAACATAGGCAAATCTGTAGAGATAGAAAGAAAATTAATGGTTGTCAAGGGCTGGAGGAAGGGAGATTGGGGAGTGGCTGATAACAGGTAGGGGATTTCTTTTTGGAATGATGAGAATGTTCTAAACAGATAGGGGGTAAAGTTTTTGGTATGTCAATCATATCTAAATAAAGCTTTTTTTTTTTTTTTTTAAAAAAAAGAAAGAATGAGACCATCATAGGTACTTAATATATATTTATTGAGTGGTTTTTCAAGAAAAATCAGATTTCAGTAGATAAATTATATATAAAAGTAAATATTCCAAAAATGCTGTATTGATATGAGTTGCCATAAGACACTGTGAAATTTCCTTTTCTGGAGGACCTTTCCAAATACAAAATGCTTTTATCTGCTTGAGATGATTTTGATGTTTTTCTTCTTGCAAACAGGAGGAATGATTACATGATATTTAGTCCTTAAACTCCTCTCTGTTTGCCCTTTACTGATGTCCACATGCAATTTTAAAAATAAAATTCGACTCAATAAAAAATAATTTGTATTTTCCCCTAAATTTCTCTGGCATTCCTTTATTGGAGTCCACATGTTATAAGTGAGATATCATGTTCTGTTATTATCAGAGTAGAAGTTCTCCTACCACGGGCTCAATGTGGTAGGACATTTTCTAAGGAGGTACCAGCATATTTTTTTATTGTAGTTTTGTTGTTTTTGTTGATGATGGTGTCAAAAGGCTGAAAATAGTTGAAATCTTTTGCTTTGCAATATTTACATTTGGAAGGATGTAATTGCTAATTTGTTATTACTAGCCACTGTACCATAATATTAAATGAAAGGTTATAGGGAAACCCTGTGAAAAGTTAGGCCTGTTAACAATCCTCTTCTGGAGCATTGACTGAGAGCTACCAAATAAGTAATTGTGATCATTCCAAATCACTCAGTGTGCCCTAGAGAGACCCTCTCTTTGCAGTTCTTTAGTATCATTCTTATAGTTTAATAATCTTGCTGTGAATTAGTTAATGATCAGTTCTATTATCATTTCCTCCAAAGCACAGATCACAATACTTCAATTCTGCTGCTTAGACTTGTCAAAAATGTTATTCTCAAAGAAAAGTTAGCTTTCTTAATTCAAATGTAGCAAGAAAGATCCTTCTAGAAAGATTGGGTCATTTTTCTGTGCAAAATGCAAATACTAACCTATGTGCTCCACTAACCCACAATGACCTCATGTTTAATGCCTAAAAGAGTAATTCAAAGGAAGTTTTCCAATTTTCACTGTCAGTTGTGATAGCCTTGACATTGTAGTCATATAGTAAGTCTAAGAGTTAAATAAATTCAGGAGAGAAATATTTATTTAAAGTCTCTGGCAATGATACTGTTATTCTTTCTGTTATTGAATAATTGAAAAGGTATCAAATAGCAGTTTCAATTATTCATCAAGTTACTTCATTTACTAGACAAATGTCTGTAGGCAAATAACTGACACTTAAATTAAAAACCGGCAACATCTCCATAGGTTTGCTTATTGAGTCACCACTGCTTGAATCCTCAAATATAAAAGTTTCATACAGATTATCTATCAGTGGTTATAGAGGGAGCTTAGGATTTGTACTAGTTTTCTATTTTTTTCCATAAGAAATCATTATGAATTTAGCCCTTAAAAATACCCATTATGGTCTCATAGCTCTGAATGTCAGAAGTCTGGGTATAGTTTAACCCAGCTGAATCCTCTGCTTACAGTTTCAGAGGCTGATTCTGGAGACTTTGGAGGATGAATCCTCTTTTAAGCGCATACAAGTTTTGGTTGAATTCAGTTCCATGTGGTTGTGGGACTGAGGTCTTCATTTCCTTGGTGACTATCGCCTGGGAGCCAGTCTTAACCCCTAAGAGGCTGCCTACATTGCTTCTTACGCTTTCCACTAGCTGCCCTTCAGGAACAATGGGTCCTCTGGCTTCCCCTCTGATGCACCTCTCCTGCCTCTAGTGTGAACAATGTGCTCTGCTCAATTTTAAGAGTTTATGTGATTGGATTAGGTCCACCAAGATAATCCAGTGTAATCACCCCATTTTAAGTTTTGTAACCATAACTACACCTGAAGGGTCCCTTTTGCCATATTTTGCAACATATTTCAAATACTGGGGATTTTATGGGGCTACTGTCCTGCCTATGTTAGTACTCAATAATGTGACGATTTTCATAATCCAAACCTAAGATTTTTGGTTTTTGTGCTAAAAGAATAAAATAAATAAAAAGAACAAAATGATATAGGAATACCCTCTGCCAGGTGGTAGGCATGAGTGTAGACAGTACAATTTTATTTCTCTAATTTCAGAGCATTTATTTTTCTGGAATGTTGTGCTTTGCAGTTTGTTCCTATGAGGTACCTTTCCAGTTCTTCCTTCCATTCTAGAATTGCAAGCATGCAGCACATATTTGATCATTTCAGTACATCCAAAATAAAGATGTGCTACAGAAGTATTTTAGCTTTCTGAGTATAGTTTTTCTTTCTTTTCTTTTCTTTTCTTTTTTTTTTTTTTTTTTTTGCAGATTTACAGAATATACTTGTCCTGACTTTCCCAGATTCTAGCTTCCTGCCACCCTCTTCTTTTTGTAAATCCTAAACTATGTAGAGGGTACAACTGGACCATGAAACCAAACCACTATGTTCTGAAATTCTGCCTCTATCATAGTCTTACTGACATTTTCGTTGTGTATTACATTGGCAGTCTCTGTGAACCAATGCTATGCATTTTGTTCTTTCAAAAAGACTAAGCCTCCTTACAACTTCCCCATCTTGTGTCATTCAATCCTCCACTGATGTCTTCAAGCTTTTCCTGCTATTATGTGGGAAGATATTTACCTGAAGATAGCACCTCAGTGTAAATGTTACAGCTGTTAAGAATTATGAAGAATCTAAGATTTTATCCTATTTGCAAGCTAATAAGTTTACCTGTCACAGTTTTATGGATGTTTGTAGAAGATATGACACTTCTGGGTCAGAGACAAAGGATATTATTACTCAAGGCACAGCAGGAAGCATGAACATCATGTTCACAATGTTTCCCTTGCACCCTAATACACAAGGGCATGATATGGAGCAGCCCAGGTGGACACTCTGCAGACAGTGGGTTTGCCTCATGCTGAGATCCCCTGAGCTTTTAAAGGAAGCTCTAGCAAACCTGCCCAACTTTTGCGTGAAAGTAGACATTATCTTTATTTATCCCAATTGCAAAAAAAGCCCTGTGCCCTGGAGGGAGACACTATATCTTCCAAGACTGTTGCTATACAAATGTCCTCCAAAAAGCCATGCTATAAAAAGCTGCCAATGCCTCTGTCATAAGACATGCAAGAGACCCATGGGGAATTGTCTTCTAACACCTGCTTCTTGTTTACAAAGTGTCCCTTTGTGGATAAGTGGGTATGCCTGTCTGATGTAACCTGGCTAGCTTTGCTTAGGTTTAGAGAATAAGAGCCATTTAAAATTAGCTAAATTATATGCACACACTTTATAGTTAATTATTTATTAAAAACAAACTGCATATATATATACAAGTAACAAAATAATTATTTCTAGCATTTACTAAGCAGAACAAATGAAACAACACAACCTATTGAAAGATTGAGACATGGTTTAGAGAACTGTGTTCACATTTTTAAGAAAGGGCTTCTATGGGAAAATAAACACTGCTTTAAGCCAGTTTTCCCAAAGTTTGTTTTTCAAATGCAAGTTCCAGTACCTGATCCCTAATGAAAGAATTCATGGTCTAATAATTTGGGGATATGTTTTGTAACATGTGCTTTTCTCCAATAAGAATCACAATGTAGATTAGCATGTTAAAGTGTCTGCGAAGTCTTCACATGGGGAAACTGGTTTTATTTTGTTTAATTCAATATTGTCCTAATTGATTTGATAATGAACTAGTGGTTTTGTGTGTGTGTGTGTGTGTGTGTGTGTGTGTGTGTGTATGTGTATGTGTGTACACACACATCCAATATTTATACCTTGTGCGGAGCACAGTTAAGGAGTTACCACCTTAAAGTGATCAAGAGTTAGATTTACCAGGTTACTCTTTTCTTATTCAGCACAGGCTATTTAAAGTCTTGAAATACACCTTTGAATTTGATTTATTCAGCACATTGCACATTCAAATACTACATTTTTATTGGACTTGATTATCGGGAAATGTCATTAACTTATTCTCAGTGTCCGTCTGCTTCCTCTGATCTATTTATAAGGTCAGTCCCTGAAGTTTAATTTTTCATATTGATGAGGAAATGCATAGGTATGTCAAAGTTTTTAATAATTCACAGTGAAGATAAGCATCCTTGTGTACTCTTTGCACTTCTAAAATATATCTTAAAAACCTGTCAGTTACTAAAAAGTACTCTAACTTTAATGGAAATTAATTTTGTACCATTTGGAGGTCTTCCCACATAGTTAACCTTAACCTTAAATAGCTTAGTTTTCCCCCTGCTTGATAAGATATAAAACACAAATAGGACACACAATATAGGAAGCAAGAGTGATTTCTTTTAATACAGATGTTCTAATAAGTGTTGGTTTCTTTTTTATTATATTTTCTTCTGATCTTTTTTTAGAAATTAGCTTCATTGAAGTATAATTATATGATATAATAAATGAATTTAAATGTATAATTCAATTAGTTTTGACACATGGATAAAGTTGTATAAGCATCACCACAATCAAAATATAAAACATTCTTACCACTCCTAAGCATTTCCCTGTGTCTCTTTGCATTCATTTCTTCCCTCTGTCCTGGCCTCTGACAGCTACTGATCTTTCTATCATTATGGTTTTATTTTTATCACAGAGTATGTGGTTGAGTAATTCATTTGAGAATCATCTATGCTATTGGGTCTATTTTGGGTTACTGTGAATAAAATATATAAGTTGAAGGAGCTTAGGAAATTTCACCCCAAAATGTGATTCCTTGGTATAAAGAATATTTTGAATTAAAGGCCATTCGAGATCAAAAAGCACTAGAAGGGGCTTTTCCTCTATCTGCATAAACCCAACTGACACCCATCAAAGATCAAAAGGGAATTGACTTACCTTCCTTTCCCTGTTATCTCAATATATTTCAGGAAGGAAGATCAAGAATGCAACCAAACCAGGCCCAAATCCTTTAAAATACAATACCTGTCTCTCAGGTTAATTTACAAATCAATCTGTTTCCCCACATCCATTGTCCTCACTAGCAACTGTTTATCCTCTAAACAGAATTACATATACTCCTCATTTCCCCCCTCCCCTCTAAAAATATCTGACCTTCACTGGGATAATCACTGTGTAATTCTCTCTGTATGCATAGTATTAGTAAATAAAAGTTTCTCTTATTTATCTGCCTTAATTGTGAGATGATCTTTTAGCAAACTTTTGGGGAAAGGGCAACTTTCCCCTCACCCCTCCAAAGTATTTATGTGACATACATTTGTTTCTCTTTAGTAAATATGTAGGAATGGGATTTCTGGGTACTGTGGTAAGTGTACTTTTAGCCTAAGAAGAAGCCATCAGAGTTTTAGAGTATGAGACTAGGAGACAAGGCTGATACCAGAGGCGGGGGCTCAAAGATCAGGTGCAGGTATTAAAATAAACAACTTAAGCAGATGTTAACTGGAGGGGATGCCAACTGCAGGCAAGAACCAGCCTTGCCTGGCTTGTCAGCTATCTCTGCCACCTTACATGAACTTTGGCTACTGACAGTATTATTTACGTTGTGATTGTAAAATTTCTCCATCTTTGAAATCACTATGACACTTCCAAGGTAACTATATAAAGTATGAAAATGGGAGGGAACCTAATTCTAGGAATTACTACCCAAATTCTTAGTGAAAGCCAACCCCTTGGCCTTGAATATTCCTCCCCTCAATTAGTAAGACTACAAAAGATCTAAAACCACTTGCTCTAAAGGCAGCTGCTCTTTTTAAGCTTGCCCTTCCCTACCCTGAGAGTGTACTTTTGTTTTCAATAAAGCTTTCGCTTGCTTGGCTTGTGTGGTGTGTCCTAAAATCCTTTTCCATGACAAACACGAAGAACTTGGAAACATCTTTGCTCAGAGGCTAGTAACAAAACTATTTGCAATGTATCTGTAGCAATTTTTATTTTATTTAATGACTAATAATATTGAGTGCCTGTTTATGTGCTTTTATGCCATTTGCGTATCTTGTTTTAAGAAGTCTCCACATGTTTTTACCCAGTTTTTATTGGATTGTTTGTCCTCTTATTATCAAATGATGAGCTCTTCAGATATTCTCAGTACAAATCTATTATCAGCTATATATTTTAAAAATATTTCTTCCAAGTTTGTGGCTTACCTTTTTATTTTCCTACAGTATTTTTTGAAGAGCAATTTTTTAAAAATTATGGAGTCCAATTTATCATTTTTTCTTAATTTATGCTTTTTTTTTTTGAGACAGACTCTCACTCTGTCGCCCGGGCTAGAGTGCCGTGGCATCAGCCTGGCTCACATCAACCTCAAACTCCTGGGCTGAATCGATCCTTCTGTCTCAGCTTCCTGAGTAGCTGGGACTACAGGCATGTGCCACCATGCCCAGCTAATTTTTTCTATATATATTTAGTTGGCCAATTAATTTCTTTCTATTTTTAGTAGAGACGGGGTCTTGCTCTTGCTCAGGCTGGTTTCCAACTCCTGACCTTGAGGCAATCCGCCCGCCTCGGCCTCCCAGAGTGCTAGGATTACAGGCGTGAGCTACCGCGCCTGGCCCTTAGTTTATGCTTTTTGTGTCCAAAAAAAATCTTTGCCTAGCTTAGCCCATGGTCACAAACATTTTCTTTTGTGTTTTCTTTCAAGATTAAATGTAGGCTTATGACTCATTTTGAGTTAATTTTTTTTATGGTATATGGTTAGGATTTTTTTTTCATATTGTTATCCAATTATTCAAGTACCATTTCCCTATTGAAGTACCTCAGCACTTGTTTCAAAAATAAATTGATCATTTATGTGCTCTATTTTTGGACTCTCTTCATCCCATGGTTCTATATGTCTATTCTTACATCTACACCAAACTGTCTTGATTACTATGGCTTTATAACAAGTTTTAAAATTAGTGAATTCTCTAAGTTTGTTATTTTTTAAATTGATTTGACTATTCTAAGGCTTTGGCAATTTCATGTAAATTTTAGAATCGTATTGTCAATTTATACTGAAAATTCTGCTGAGATTTTGATTTTGATTGTTTCAAGTCCAGGGATCAATTTAGGGGGAATTTATAGCTCAACAATATTGTGTCTTTTAGTTTACTAACATGGTATATGTCCACTTTAATCTAAGTCCTCTTTAATTTCTCTTAGGAATATTTTGTAGTTTTCAGTGTACAGGTGTTACATATGTTAAATTTTTACTCAAATATTTCAATTTTATTGCTACCATAAGTGGCATTATTTCTTTTGAAAGTCAATTTCCAATTGCTTGTTGTTAGCATATAGAAATACAACTGATGTTTTTATACTGATCTTTTATCTTGCAACCTTGCTAAATGCATTTACTAGTTCTAGTAGCTTTTTTACATACCTTAGGATTTTCTGCCCAGATGGCCATGTTGTCTAAAAATCAAAATAATTTTACTTTTTCTTTTCCAATCTATATACATTTTCTGTATATAGAATGTAGAATCAGTGGTGATGTCACCTCTTTTTTTCCCTAATATTGGTAATTTATATATTCTTTCTTTTTTTTCAGACAACCAGCTTTTTCTTACATTGATTTTTCTGTATCATTTGCCTATTTTCTATTTCATAGAACTCTTTCTTATTTTTACCTTCCTTCTTATGACACTGAATTTAATTTCTTGGATAATTATTTTGAGACTATCTTTATTTTTAAAAAATGAATATAAAATGTTATAAATATCCCTCCAAGCATTGCTTTTGTCACACCCCACACATATTGTTATGCTTTATTTTCATTATCATTTAGTGTAAGATATTTTCTCATTCCCTTTGTGATTTTCTTTTCATCCATGGGCTATTTAAAAGTGTGTTATTTAATTTTCAGACAGTTGAGGATTTTCAATATTTTTCTTTTTAGTTTAATCCTGTTGTGATCAAAGAATATATTTTGTATGATTTAAATCTATTTAAATTTCTTGACACTTGTTTTATAGTACAGTATATAATCTTTCTTGGTGAATGTTCCATGTATAGTTGAAAAGAATATGTACTCTTCTGTTTTGGTGAATATGTATTCCTCAAGTCAAGTTGATTGATAGTGCTGTTCGTCAGATCTTCAATATTTTAATGAATTTTCTCTCTACTTTTTTTTTTTCCAAAAGATTATTGACATATGTAACTATAATTTTGGATTTATCTCTATCTCCATTCAGTTCCATCAAGTTTGGCTTCATATATATTTAAAGGTCTATTATTAGGTATGTACACCTTTAGGATTGTGATGGGTTGACTCATTTATCACTGTGAAATATCTCTTATGATTTCTGGTAATATTCCTTGTTCTGTAGTCTATTTTGTCTGGCCTTAATATAGCCATTCCAGCGTTCTTATGATTATTTTTCATGGTATATATGATATATATGTTCCCATTCTTGTATATTTAACTTATCTGAGTCTTTCTCAGATATAGCTAGGTTTTTATGTCTTATTAAATCTGACTATTTCTGCCTCTTAGAGTTATTAAATGAAATTATTGATATGCTCTGATTTAAATCTACCCTCTTGCTAGTTGTTTTCTATTTGTTCCATCTGTTTCCCCCCCCCCCACTTGTCTTGCTTTCTCTTAGTTTAATTTTAAATCCTACTGCATTTGGTCCTTTCTCCAGTATTCTGGAGGCAGAGGACAGAAACCATGGATAAAACAGCTGGGAGTGTGACACCTTGCCCTAGGCGTCAAAGCCAACACCCGATGACCATTGGGAGGGGTGGAGACTTTACCTGTCTTACGTTGTTGCAGCTCAACCCTCAGCAGATGAGCTTTGTGCAACCTTCTAGCTATTTCTTCTCTGACATAGGCAGAAGGAATGCCTGAAAGACAGAATTCTCTTTTCTTTCACTTGCAGGGAAGAACTTCACTGATGGGAGAAAAGTGGTTTCCTATGTAGCTATGAAAGCCTAGCCAGTTGGATACAGCATTTTCTCTAGAAAAATAGCCAGCTAGTATTATCAGATTCCTCCTTTGAAGAGTATAAGTAGGCTTTTCAAAGGTGCTTGCTTCCACAGCTACTTGTACTTTATAAATCAAAATTTGTAGTTTTGCTTGAGGAAACAAGCTGCTTAAACAGGCCCATTTTAGAAAACCTTTTCTGAGACTCTCACTTTTCCCTCAATCATTTCAAGTATGAAGCCTAGTAATTTTGGCATCAAGGGTATTTATTCAATTTCTTTTCATACTGTACTGTAAGAAACCAGAGTAATCGTGCTCATTTTTCTGTTTTTACTAGGTGATAAACTGTTCTCATTTCACCATCTTACAGAGATGCATTTAGATTGCCCTCAGGCATCGCTGGGTAGAGCTGTACTAGCTTCTATTTTGCCTTTCTTTTCTGTCACAGAGAGATGCAAAAAATCCTGAGTGTTGCCAAAGGCTTGGTTATGCTCCATAGGGCCTTGGATGAAAAAAAATATGAGAGAGTGTGACTTATTAGAAATAGAAAGTTAACTTAGTCAAATGCCTGGTTACTTCGTTATTCAGCTTAAGTAGTAAACACCTGCTGTGTGAACTTCTGTGTGACACACACTATTGCTTGAGGCTGGGGACATGATGATGAACAACAGAAAGCTCCTGTTTTTAAGGAGCTTGTAGTCTAGTGACGTGATATCACGATAAGATTGGTGGGTTATGTGCCATGATGAAGGTAGAGGGGACTGTAAGACATGAGGATGGGTGTAGTCTCACCGAGCAAGGAGATGCCCCACACAGCTACTAAGCACCCATCAAAATAGCTCTCGTTCTGTGATGTCACTGCCACTGAGTGAAATCTGTGAAAATCAAGAGTAGAACACGCTACCTATTTCTTCAGCCCTTCAGTGTAGAAATTGTGGTGTTTAAAGAAGGCATACAGTGATGGATTAGCTGTAGCTCTGGAGCTGTAGTTACTGCCGTGTAAAAGGTAGACAAATTCCAGCTTCACAGGAGAGTTTCTAAAGGACATTGGATCCAGGTATTTGTAAACCAAGACTTTAAAAATAGTTACACTCATATTCTTCTTCTAAAGTTATCAAGCTACCACTCTTAATTTGATTGTAATACAAATATACTTAAATATTCCCCTTGATTTTCACATCAAATATTACCAATGGTTCTACTTTTGAATCACATTACAACTGATTAGATTAAATTATTTGTGTGAACAGACAACTTTCTCCTGATAAAAATGCCCATAAGGTTTTGCACAGTATAAGTTTGTCAAGCTGCATTTACAAGTGACCCTTCATAAGGCCTGGGATCTGTAGCAATTTGTCATTTTTCTGAAAGAGTGGTTTGAATTCCATCCACTGTAAGACAGCTGTGCAAGGCAGGTAATCTAGCTTGGAATGAAGTCTACCTGGCCACCCTAAATCTGAATGCTGCTTCGCTTTTTTCTCCATTGGTTCTTATAGTCAAATTACTTCTCTTTGAAGGGATTGAAGAAATCATTTGAGTTTGTTTTTTCAGATATAACTCAGTCCACCATATAGAAGAATTTATAGATAGAGTGCAGTACATGTATTAATTTGTAGATACACAAAGCTCTGAGGATGTAGCCCTCCTAAATATCAAAACTTACTATATTACTTAGACAATTTGGTTTCTCAGCATCAGATAACCAATTGCTTACATTTTTAATTTTCTCCTCCTAAAGTTTAATTTTCTCCTCCCCCTAGATCTTAAGTTCGCCGATGAGTGTCTGCATCAGCAATGCGCGTGTGGAAAACGGCGCCTGGGGCACTATGGCTGTGCTGAAATTGCTGGCACCAGGGATGGGTGGCATTTCAAGCATCTGTGGGTGGAGCACTGGCTGGACGCTGGTCAAAGGAGGCTTCAAAGTATATGAACCGATCTCAGAGAGACATCATCTGGAAACATAGATGATCTGGATAATTTTGTAGAGGAGTCTAAAAATTCATGAGGCTGGTAAATCTTTTCCCCAGCTTTCTTTGGACCTGGTATTGTTATTAAAACGCTGCTGATCATGCAACAAGAACTAAAGCACAGTTCTCTCCCAGGGCAGTTCTATTGTGAATGCAAGCATTTCCTATTCTTTTAATTCTTTCATGTGCCTAGTCTCAGGAAGCGGTCTATTAGGTATCACACTATGGGTTTGGGCTTACTTGCATTATTACTATTTTGGAAATAATAATCACAACAAAAGAATTGCTGATAGGGAAGCAGGTTGGTCTAGAGGTACTTTATTGTTATGTGTACTTTACGCTGTCCAAGCCTCCAAAATGGAGAATCAATTTGGAATTTAGTTCCTTGATGTAAGATGTTCTTCCTCTTTAAAATGCCTACAAGGTTGATTGAAACAACTCACTCCTACACGTGTATTTTGACATTCCCACACATGCTCAGCTACCCTGTAGTGTGGCATTATGGAAATCTAATGTGCCAGCCAGCAGTCACTTGCATCTCCCCAAAGTTAATGCCTTTAGTAGGAGCTGTTTTGCTATTAGAGATGGGTTTAAGTTATGGGACCTACACGCCAGTGTCTAATCTATCTTGCAGTTAAGTTTATAGCAACAAGATGGTACTGCCTAGCTATATATGCTAAATTCCTTGCATAGGTGGTGTTACAGTTCTACTCTAAATAAAGCAATCAATCAATATTTCTTCTCTGCTTACACTCCAATCTTCAGAACTGCTTGTTACGCTAGCTAGATGGATTTACTTAGGGCAGTGAAAGACATTCAGCAAGTCCATCCAATTTCTTGATTTATTTGCTATTGATGCATAAAATAAGCTTGTCTGTGAAATAGCCAGGTTGAAATTGCTGTTCTCATGCATTTTCATTGTTATTATTTGGCCAGACTGACTCTTGAGGGTCAAATTAAAACTCATTCACCCAGAGCTACATGAGTGACAATAGATAGCTTCTTCAGTTAAAACCAGTACTAGCACTGTATTTGAATAAGACTGTTGAAGAATCTTAGATAATATCTAGATCTACCACATTTTGTAAAAGCAGAGGAGGAGGAACATACATATGAATTGTTCCTCTGAGAAAGTTGTTTGAATTTAACATCTAGATTTTTATTGTCACTAAAAATGAAGAAAAATACACCATAAACCTAAGAACTCAATGGCAGCATATGTGGAAATTTCTAGTACTAACAGTAAAATGTTGATATTTACATTTTATATTGCCTTACAATTGACAAAAGATTTTCACAGGTATTATGTCTTCTGATACAACATCTGAAGATATTTTTAAAATAAACTAGTGTCAGCTTGTTTGAAGACTGGATAATAATGAAAAAATTTTAGAGATAGTCATTATTCAGAAACATTTACAGTCCTACCTATCTTTCCTAACTTTAATAATGCAAAATTCCTTAGGAAAAAAAATCATAGATGTCTCCTTTTTTTTTCAAAAATTATTTTTGCAAAATACTAAATGGAAAAAAAATGCTTCCAAAGGAAACAATATTTGCTCAATGCGTCACTCTTTCCAAAAAATATATTCTAGAATTTTTTTTTTTTTTTTTTTTTTGGTCTTTACTCTAGGTCCTTATTTATTTTTTTATTTTTTTATTTTTTTTAATTGGGGCAAAACTGCACAGCATTTACAGTACAATGTGTACAGTCACAATTTGTAGTGAGCTGATTTCCCAAAATATATTACCACTCAAGTTGTCTTATCTTGTTACATTCAAAAACCTACTCTGAAAAAGCATCTTTCCTATCATATGGAGCTTAGAAATAATTCTAATCCAAGACCTTCATATACAGAGGAGGAAATAAAGACAAAGTTAAGTGACTTGCCCAATGTCATTCAATTAGTGTCAGCTGTCATTGGAAACATAATATTCTTGGTCTACTATTTGTTTTTACAAAACGATCTTCATACTGTAGTTGCATAGTTTCTAAACAGCATTGTATAGTGCACAGCCAATCTTATTAGTAAAACATTCCCATGCCAAATATAAGGTATGTAGGGCATTTTGTTCTTCTAGGTTTAAACGTTATGATCCACAAAAGTTGAAGTATTCTCAACTACCTCCTGCATCTATTTTTGGTACAGGAATTTAAATATGGGATTAGAACATGGCTGTCACTCAAAATGAATTGCAGCATAATGCAATGAGTGTTGGCTGTTCTGGTTGAGGGCCAAGTGGAGGATTGTGCTCTTAGCTTCAAGAAAACTGAGTGGATCATAAGAAGCTTAAGGCTTCTGATCCATGGCAGTGCAAGATATGGTCTGATTCTTCTTACTGTTAGACATGCATAAGCTATAAGTCCTTTGTCCACGATGAAAAATGATTTGGTGACTAAATAAGTCGTTTGATTGTATAAAAACCCTTCTCCATCTCAATATACTGACTTACGCACCTTAACTAGCTGCAGAAATCAAATGAACTTAATTAATAATGGGGTAGATAGAATTTCAATATGGTGCCCACTATAGTAAATTTTTTACTATTGTGCCACTTCTAAGGCCTCTTGAAAAAGATGCCAGGGAACAAGGATAGTTAATGGGGTCCATACAGACAGTTTTCTCTTTTGGTATTTTTCTTGTAATTCTTTCCATTTAATCTAAATTTTCTTATCTCCAAATACCACTTCTTTGCTAGATCCAAGTCACCTTTACAAGTGTATTTTCTTGTATTCTTTTTAGGGGGAAGAACCCCTTTTTGTTTAAGGATTTTTGACGCAATTATTTTTTAACCTAGAAAAAATTCTCTTTTATTTGAGAGTTTCAATCAGGAACTTGAAACATGCATTTTCTGTTACCGTTGGCAATAAAATTAAGTCTGAAGCAAAAGAACTGAGTAACCTACAGCATATCCATTTGTCAGTGTAACATCCTGAGTAGCACACTTTAAACTTTTAAGCATATACATTTTTAAAAGATCTCCCTATAAATAGCTAGTGGGGAAAATCTTAATGTATGAAAGCTCCGAGTCATCTGTCTCACCCACTGCTACTGTCATGAGAGAAGGAACAGAATTTGTCAAGGAGAGTTCAGCTTGTGGGGCACTCCCTTTCTGAGTTTGAAAATGGCTGGAGATGTGTTACAATGGTATAGGTGCTTTCAGTATCTTGTACTTAAGGAACATGATTCTTTTATTATAGTTTGGAAATAAAACTTAAATAATTAAAATAATAAAACTTGTCAGTGGGCATTAACATAAGAAAGTTTTTGAGACTCTGGATTTATAATTTTGGGTCAAGTCATTCAACTCTGTCTTTCTACAAGTGGACGCAAGTGGCATTGACCAAGATACAGGTTACCTTGCTGTTACCTACTGGTCAGCTAAGGAAGTCTGTTGTACCAGAGTCCAACCAATTAGCTTGACCGAGCATGCACGGCTGTGTAAAAGTTCAATGTCCTTATCAAGATTTCTGTGACTCTCTGGGGCAAGGGGAGGCTGGAGGCTTACAGTTTCATGATCGCCTGTGGCTCTGTTTTTGCTTCTGATGAACTATTGTTCAATCTTCACCTGGTGGCTGTTCCTACATCTCAATCAGGAAAGGGGAAACACGGATGCTTTCTCTTGATCCTCCTTGCATCCTAGAGAACCATTAATGCAGGCTGACCACAGAAAATAGGATTTTACTAAAAGGTTTGTGGTTTGCATTGGTGAGAGGACCCATCATTGTACTACTGTTGTAAACAAAATGAAATTGTATATTAGAGAATCCTTACCTTTTATTAATCAAAGTTTTTTTTTACCTTCAGTTTACTTCTTATATAAACTTATAAAAAACCTAATTAGTGCATGTGTTAAAATTTTTAAAATGCATGGAAGGGTATACAGTAAAAAAATATTCTTACGTGAGCTCCCCAAGTATCCTCCTCAGAAGTAATTACTGTTAATGATTTTTTGTATCCTTCCATAAAGTTTTTATAAATATACAACTTTATGTATGTATCTCAATCCCTTTTTGTAAGCAAAATGGTATCACACTATACTCAATATTTTGTACTTTTCATTTTATATAACAAAGTATTTTTGAGTAATCTGATATCAGGATCTATAGATCTGCTTTATTCTTTGAGTAGCTGCATGATACTCCAATGCATGAAATGACCATGATTTATTAACCAGTCAGCTCTTAACAGACATTCAAGATGTTTCCAGCCTGTTGCTATTTCAGTATGCCTCCATGTGCACATAATTAAAGCTTTGGGAGGATAAATTTCTACAAGTGGAATTTTTGATTAACAGGTATTTGGATATATAATTTCAATAAATATGGCCAAATTGCTCTCTTTTGGAGTCAGCTTGTCTCACTGTACTCCCAAAATCTCATTTATAGTTTCATTGGGATCACATTGAATTTATTAAATAATTTAGGAAAAATAATATTTTACTATTATATGTCATAATGCTTTCCCAAAACAGAATCTCTTGCAATGTATTTACCTTATTTTATGTCTTTGAGTAAATTTAAATTTTGCTATGATGTAACCTCTGCTAATTTCATTAGACTTTTAAAAATTAAACTTTTACTTTGATGTAATTGTAGATTCCCATTCAGTTTTAAGAAATAATCCTGTGAGATCCCAAACTTTGCTCAGTTTTCTCCAATGTTAACATCTTGTGAAATTATAATATAATATATAGCAACCAGGATAAAAATGGACACAGTCAAGATTCAGAATGTTTCCATCACTACAAAGACCCCAGTTAATGCCATTTAATAGCTACAACAAATCTTTACTCAAATTCCTGTTCCTAATCCCTGATAAACACCGATTGTTGTTCCATTACTATAATTTTGCCATTTCAAGAATGTTATATAAATGGAATAAAAGATTGTATAAGCATCAGGGACCAGCTTTTGTCACTCAGCATAATTTCCTAGGGATCCATCCAAGTTGCTGTATGTATTAATAGTTTGTTTCTTTGTGTCACTAAGTGGTATTTAATAGTATGGGTGTATCACAGTTTGTTGAATCATTCCCTGCTGAAAAACATCTAGGCTGTTTCTTCTTTTCAATTTCATAGACTTCTCCACTTATCTTTATGATTTCTTTCCTTCTGCTGGATTTTAGTTTATTTTGCTCTTTTTTCTATTTTCTGGGGGTGTATAAACTTACATTATTGATTTGAGACTCTTCTTTTCTAACATAAGGGCTATAAATTTCCCTCTCAGGACTGTGTTAGTTGCATCTCACCTATTTTGATAAGTTGCATTTTCATTTTCATTTAGTTCTATGTGTTTTTTAAATTTTTCTTTGAGACTTCTCCTTTGATCCATAAATTGTTTGTAATGTGCTATTAAATTTCCAAGTGTTTAGAGATTTTTCTGCTCTTATGTCATTGTTTTCTAGTTTGATTACATGAAGGTTGGGGAACACAGTCTATATGAATTTAATTGTTTTAAATTTATTGAAGTTTTGTTTTGTAGCTCAGGATGTGGCCAGTCTTGGTGAATGTTCCACTGGTACATTAAAAAAATGTGTATCATTAGGTGGAGTGTTCTAAATAAGTCAATTGGACTGTATTGTTTAGATATTCTACATCCTTGTCAATTTGTTCTCTAGTAGTTCCATCAATTGCTGAGAGGGGGTTGTTGAGGGTTTTAACTATATTTGTGGATTTGTCTATTTTTCTTTCCAGCTGTCTCAATTTTTTTTCATGTATTTAGAAGCTCCGTTGTCTTATTTATACATATTTGGGATTGTTATAAATTCTTGGTGCATTTATCCCCTTTTACCATAATGTAATGCTCTTCTTTGTCTTTATAGTTTTCTTTGCTCTGAAGTCCACCTTATCTGACATTAATATAACCACTCTTGCTTTTCTTTTACGTTAACATTTTCATGATTTATATTTTTTCCATCCTTCTACCTTCAACCTACTTATGTCACTGAATTTGAAGTGAATTTCTTGTGAACAGCATATGGTTGAGTCATAGTTTTTCTTTTATCCACACTTCTAATTTCTGCCTTTTAATTGTTATATTTAAGCCATTTACCCTTAAGCTAACTTTTGATATGTTAGTGCTTAATTCTGACATTTTGTTTTTTGATTTCTGTTTGTTTCCTCTGTTTCTTCTCTTTCTTTTTTGTTACCTTTCTGTGGGTTACTTGAATATTTTTTAAGAATTCCATTTTGATGTATTTCTAGTATCTATGAGTGTGTCACTCTGTCTAGTTTTCTTAGTGGTTGCTCTGGGTATTACAGTATACATATATGATTCATCATGGACTACTGCTGCCAATGTCTTGCCTCTTCAGGTGAAGTGTGAATGCCTTACTCCCACTTACCGTTCACCTTCCCCCTTAAATAGCGTTGTCTTAAGTATTAGATGGTATTATGTTTCGGTCATAGCATGTATGATAGAAAGTTCTTGAATAGGATGGTGTATGATATTGCTTTCCTTGCTGGGTTTTCTGCCTTCTTCATACTGAGAAATACCTTCATTTTCATTCATTTCTGTTTGAAGAACATCTTTTAGCCATTCTTTAAGGTAGGCTGTTTGAGCTCTTATTGCTCCCTCCTGCTGCTGCTTGAAAAGGCTGAAGGAAGGTCACCAGGACTGTCACCTCACATGTGCTGCTTCTAGGTGAGGGAATAGAACCTCTGGTCTGTGGGGACAAAGAGAACTTCCTGGGCTGGGTGCTTATTGTGGGGGGATCCTCCTAGCCAGTGCCCAATGTCCCCACCAGACAGTGTCTCTTTGTGGAAGAGGGAAGAACAATAGGGAAGGAGAGCTTGACTTGGCACCTGTCATCACTGGGGCTTCAGCTTCTTCCCCTGTGGTTCTGCCTGCCTCCTTTGATGTTGTTCACAGGACTCTCATTAAATCCATTGTCATCAGGACTACCTGGGCCACCTTCCATTGTGTTTTTGGGGTGGGAGATGCTGGGCTTAGTTCACCTTCTTCTGTTGGGCAGGGGTTGCAAGACCCCTGATATTATGTTGTTCATAATATAAAATAACCCTTTAGTCCTGAGATCTCAAATTGGTTTTGCTTTCTCTTACCACATCTCTAAGTTCTCCTTTGATTTTCTCCTGCATTATTTCTAGGGTTTATCATTATACTTAGCAGGGAGAAGCAAGGAAAGAGGAGTCTATACCAGCCATCTTATTTGGACATAAATCTCTCTGGTTAGATTTTTAAAATGTTATATCGTTTTCATTCTTAAATATCCTTTACCCACCACAAAACACGGGCTTTCTCACTGGCCGAGTTACCCCATGTCATGCCTGGACGCTTGCCATACCTATTTCATCTCTGTTCCTCCCACATTCTCACCAAGGGTTTCTAAAGAACCACAAATTCTCACTTGATTATACACAGCACTCCGCTCTCTCCAGCCCCTAACCTATAACTCTGCTCTGAGCTCCTTTGTCTGCCTCAAACCCATCAGTGGGCTCAGCTGAACAAAAGAGTGTTCTGCTCCTTTGGCCAGCACAAAGGATAGGCAGAGACCCAGGGTAAGGGATCTTTCCTTTCACAGTATCCTTTGTCCTTTGAAGACATTCACTGTTTTAAATAGCATCTTCTATCACCCCCATGCATTAGCACTAATGTAGATGGAGCATTTTGCTCCACCTTTTGACCAAAGCCTATGATCTCCTTAAAGGTTGGGATTACATTGCTAACACCAAGCAAAGTGCCAAGCACAGAGAGGGTCTGTAATAAATGTGTGTTAAGTGGTAGGAATAAAAGCCAGGCTGTTAGGCTCTTTCTTCCACTGTGTGAATGGGTTCAGCATGACAATAATAGGTCTGGAGTGATTCTGAAAGGTCAATTAGTTCATCTTTTTGCTCTGTCCAAGAACACATACCAGATAACTAGGTAGCTAGTCTGCTTTTTAAGTACTTTAAAAGAACAGAAAATTACAGTTTCCTTTAGTAATCCATTCCAGTGTTTAACAACTCTCATTGTCAGCAAGATTTTCTTTATATCTAGCCTAAATGTCCCACATTGCATTCTTAAACCTTAGCAGGTAGAAATGTGCAGGCAGGATTTGAATGGTCTTTATGTCTTTAATTACTTTTGAGCTAGTAAGCAAGCTGACTACTTTCTTTCCACATGTTGCTTCCCAGGCTGTCCTTTATCAGAAGGTATGTACACTTACCTGTCTTCATCACTTGGCTCAGAACTACCAGTGCCCTGATGTTGGTTCCTCACTGTGAAATGCTGATTGCATTAATAGTCTCAGTTTGTAATGGCATTCTTTGGTAATGCCCTCCCATGCTGACTTTGGACTTAACCACATTACTTGCCTTGGCAATGGGAGGATTGTAAATTAGATGCAAGCAAAGGCTTTAAAAAGCTCTTGAATATTTCTGCCTCTTCTCTTATACCTGACTGCAGTAACATGCCCAAGCTAACCTGCTGGAAAGATAAGAGAGTCACCTGGAGAATGATGTGAGTCTTCTAAGCTGAGGCCATCCAAGGCCAGGCCAGCCCAAGGCCACATCAGCCGACCACAGATGCATGAGGGAGCTCAGCTAGGCTCAGCTAAGCCTGGCCCAGATCCTCAGAAATAACTTCTCAAGGTGCCCATAGACCCATGATAAAAAATGAATGGATATTGTTTTAAAGCATTAATTTCTAGTGTGGTGTGTTTGCAACAAAAAAATGAAGCTCTCCCTAAGAGGAGCTTCCTGAGTCCGGTGGAACTTGACCTCAGCTACAGGTTCCCCATGCTGCTCATGAATCAATCACATAAGCTTCACTCTATTGTCTTACTTTCTCGCCTGCGTATCTTATTCATTGCTTTGCTCTGAGTGGTCGGCTAGCATAAATGACCTTGGACTACTCCCCTGGCTTTGACTTTCAGCTTTTTCTTGGCCAGGATTTTGGTTGTTTACCTCTGCATACATTTGGTATGTACCAGTATCTCCCTCTGTTTTGTAATCCTTGATTTTGTCTCCTTGCTTTATCTTTGAAATCTTGCTAGAGCATTGCTCTTTCCAACAATACTGATATATTATCAAAAAATTGTATTCTGAATTATAACCAAGTGTATTTCAGGGTAATAGTGCCCTCTGGGAGTTAACTAAGATAGTTTGAACATGATACTAATGAGTCCAAAGTTGTAGGTTTTATCCTCATATCAGCAACTTGCTCTACACAAAGGAAATAATGGTTTCATTTAGACTATACTTTTAAATAGGTCAAAAATTGCATGAATGCACACCCTATCACAAAGAATTCTAGGCAGAAGAATGTTGGTGGCCTAGTGCCAACTACAGCCAAGACCAAGACATATGCAAATACACATCTTGGTGACTACCGGGCAGGAACAAATCTTTACATGAAGACAGTATAAGCACGTGCAAGTTACTTGTGAAGAAAAATTAAGAATTAGTCTGTATATACTACGATGTGAGTGTTTATGCGCTGCACCATCTATATGTTGAAATCCTCACCTCCAAGGTGATGGTATTAGCAGAAGGGGCCTTTGGGTGGTGATGAAGTCATGGGGAGGGAGCCCTCATGAATGAGATTAATGCCCTTGTACAAGAGGCCCAAGAGATACCCCTTGCCCATCCCACCAAGAAATTGCCATTTATAAGCCAGAAAAAAGATCCTTACCACATATCGTTTCTGCTTTGATCTGGGACTTCTGGCTTTCAGAATTGTGAGAAATAAATTTCTGTTGTTTATAAGCCATCCAGTTTACGGTATTTTGTTATAGCAGTCCAAACAGACTAAGGCAGTGTAGAATTGGTAATCACAGAGTCCATTTGGCATAAATATGCCTTGTAAAATAATCAACAGAATCAGTTTTGGGGAGTTATTTTATATAATATGATTATTGAATATACTGAATATTTTAAAAAAGATGACACATCCCCTTTGGCAAATCCTATTAGGTTTTACCAAATAGATCCAATAGTGACCAATTACCAAATAGATCAAATGTTGAGTGAACTCAGGTCTCTGCCAAGAGTTCTAGCTAAATATATAGAATGGACTGGGTCTCAAAACAAGAGGTTTGGGAATTGTTATCTGTCATCTGCTGGCTACATAATATCAGGAGGATTGTGGCATATTTATGTGTTTTTCTTCTGAAGAAGAGTAGAATAGGGAAGCTGGTGGGTTGTGCTGGGAGTGATAATGATAGCATTGCATGTTCCATGAAGCAAGACTTGGGCTTGTTGGCTGGAGCAGAACTTTTTCAGACCTCTTTCCTATCGTGTTTCCTTCTATGTTTGCTGTTTTGGCTCTGGCAAACAGAGCTATGCACAGAAAAATGAATATGATAAATTTATTTAGAAAGGGTTTCTATAAACATTACTTTGTAAGGGTATACTCCAAGGGATGAAAATAGTAACTTAAGAGAATTAAAGAAATGGGCATTTTTAAAATAAAATGTGTTTTAAGAAGATTTCTAAATTATTTGATTTTTTTTTTTTTTTTTTTTTTTGAGACAGAGTCTCACTTTGTTGTTGTTGCCCGGGCTAGAGTGCCCTGGCGTTAGCCTGGCTCACAACAACCTCAAACTCCTGGGCTCAAGCAATCCTTCTGCCTCAGCCTCCCAAGTAGCTGGGACTACAGGCATGCACCACCATGCCCGGCTAATTTTTTCTATATATTTTTAGTTGGCCAATTGATTTCTTTCTATTTTTAGTAGAGACGGGGTCTCACTCTTGCTCAGGCTGGTTTCGAACTCCTGACCTTGAGTGATCCGCCCGCCTCGGCCTCCCAGAGTGCTGGGATTACAGGCGTGAGCCACCACACCTGGCCTAATCTTTTTATTAACCTGGATTGATTTAGCATCATCCTAGATCATAACTTATTAAACATATGAGGTATTACTTTCATCAATATTTTACAGATTCATTTGACCAAGATATTTTTAAATTGTAATACTGATAACACTAAACCCTGCCCCAATCTAGAGAAATGCTGAGAGAATAATTAGAGAAGAAAGAGAACATATTTCTATACATTTCATAGATTCTAGATAAACTTTCTTCAGTTTATTTGAACAGGTATCCAACAGTGGTATTTGTGTTTTCAGCATTCCAGCTATAGATTCTGACCAACCATCTGATATTGTGCTAAGGGTTTCTAAAAATTATGGTGCACTAATATTAATAATTTTCCTTGTATTTCTCCATCCTAACAAAGGTGGAATGGACTGGGCTTGCCTTGTGGCTGCCATGGAAATGCAATGATGATGTTTAATTTATATAAAAGAGAAATTGAATTACAATATTGTAAACTGAAGCACCAGTTATGCTTTTCATGGTCTTCAGAACTCTTGTTTTTTATAGGGGAGATTTTGGCATTTATTATACTTTTAATTTTCTTTGGGTTATGCATGACACCTCTCACTTTTTTTAACCAATCACTGAGACACAAAACACAAAGATACTTAATTCCAAATAAAATGTTTGTGAGAGTAATGCCATAAGTTTTTAAGGTCTTTTTCTATTTTAGTAGTACCAAGAATATAATACTCAAATCTATTTCATGTAACATTGAAGAAAGTATTTATAATTTGTATTTCATACATAAATTGGCTTATGTTCTTTTCCTCAGAATATTCATATAATAATTACTCAATTTTGTATTTTTCTTGCCTCTTTGTACAAATAGAAAGTGAGTTTTTTCCAAGTTTTTTAATGCTACATTGGCTTTGCATCCTGGATAATACAATTAATCATATGCCTGTCTTAATTTTAAATTAAAATTTATATTGTGTTTGTACTTTCTCCCTGAGGCATGACAGATTTTGTACTTGTGTTTGGATAGTAGATATTGTAAGGGGAGAATGCAAGAGTGGGTTGATATCCTCTGAGATAGAATTCACTTCTAATATGACTTTTTCTGTAGGTATTGTTCGTGCTCCTGTTTGTTTTGTTTTGTGTTGGTCTTTGTTGTCTTTATCCTTACTAAAACCCCTAGTCACTCATTCCTCGAACTTGTCTTCAGTCAGTTCATTCTCTCTTTCTTAGCTCTCTCAGTCCTTGGTCATATGCTGTACCTGCCCTACCAATCCCAGCCTTGCTCCATCCAGCTGAAGAGGAGAAAATACAATTTCTTTTCTCAACCCTAATAAGTATTTAATTGAGACACTATCCTGAAAACAAAAGTCAGACTAACAAGAGAAAAAAACAGCAGAAATTTATTGATGCCTGCTGTACACATCACATGGGAGAGGCCTCAGTCAAAAAGTATCTTTCTCAATGCAGTGGCTTAGGGACCTTGCTGAGATAGCATTTTAACAAAGAGCAATAAATCTTGTCATAGTGACAAAAGAAAGAAGAAAGGAGTTCCAGTCATTTAAAAGGCAAGAAAATGTTGGAAGATAGTAACACCTGTTCTGAGATTCCTCTGATGCCTGCTAGTACCTTCTCTGGGACCATAAGCAAGGGCTATCTCCCAGTAGAAAGGATTTATGTCCCACCGTCAGGCAAAGAGAGACTGAGGCATAGTGTTTCCCTGCATTTTCAGTGTCTTTAATTAACAATTCTTATATTTTGGGGAGAAATATTTTGGTTTCCTTCACAGCCATCCACTTTCTTTCCCCTGCCCCCTGATATGCACACTATTCCTGAAGAAAAATAGATAACCATGCTGATTGGAGGGAAAAAATTATCCTCAAACTGACTGGTAGATATGGATGCATAATTCTTTTACTGCTTTCATCTCTTCTTGGGGCATTCAGATGGCTTTATTTGTAGCATTGGATCCTTGCTAAAATTACTTCTCATCATAATCTTCCCCACACCCCACTCTTTTCCTCTTCTGTAACTCGACTTTTATACATTCTTCCGGCTTTGTCCTTCTGCAGAGTTCCTGTTCATCCTTCATGTCATAACTCAAGTGCCACCTCCATATAATGAAGTTTCCTCTACTTTCTTGGGCTAATTTAAGTATTTTACCCCTCTTTTCTGCTCCTATTATGCATTTTTTTATGTCTTCTACAATTATTTGTTTATATCTCTACTACTGTGGCAGATGTTGCTAAAGCCATATCTGATATCCACTCCTATTCCTAATAGGACCCCCATTTTGTTTGGGGCAACAATGTTCTCATCTCAAAACTCTTTTCCCCCAGCCTCTCTTGCCAATGAGATATAGACAGAAATTTCTTTTAGCTCTACCTCCCGTCCTATGTGTCCAGCCCTTTTTCAAGTACTTTTACAGATATTAGCTTATTAAATTCCCAAAATGATTATCTGAATTAAATACAATTGTTATCCCCATTTTACATATGATTAAACTGATCTACAGAGTGATTCAGGAAATTGCCCAAGGTCTCAGCTAGTAAGTCGCAGACCTGAAATTTGAACCAAGGAGACTAACCCTACAATTTGTCCTCTTTTAACCACCACGATGCCTTTCTATATTGAGGAAGGTCACATAAGAAGGAATGGTAGTATAGGAAGATAGAAAGAGGTCATTGGTTCTTGAAGGCATTGTCAACCTGTTAAGGCATATCTGGAATACCTGTCCTTGGGCTTCTGATTGCACAAGATAAATAAACCCCTATCTACTTAACTGCAAAAGGACTTTTGTCATTTACAGCCAAATGTAATCCTGATGGACCCCCAATTGGATTGATAGCACTTCCATAACCAGCTCTCTTCTTTTTTATAAATTGATGTTCTTAGCACAGAGTTTGCACTCAAGAGTATTAAAAATACCAGCACCTGATACTGGGTGCTTTCTGAGCATCACATACTGTGTCAGTCAATCCCTTTACATGTCTGGTTATCTCTCAGTGTGGCTACTGCAAAACTAGGAGGTAGGCTATCTTTTTTTTTTTTTTAAGATTGAGGGAACCTACATCATATGAAAGTCCACCTGACCCAAGGCAAAGTTTGTTTGTGATGGTCACTCATCTCCCCATTCAGTATCCTGTACCCTTCAATTTCAGAGGCTTGTCTCTTTGTGAAGGAAGAACTAAGTTATTCTTTCCATCAAGTATTATTTTCCTTACTCCAAATGAAATGATGAATTTAAACATAAAATAGCACATACCAAATGTGCCTGATACTAGGATGTATATGTTTTTTAAAAAGTTTCTGGTAATGGTAACTCTTCCCTCTGAAAGCTGAATGAGTGATGTTGACAAGTATTTCAGAATGTCAGGAATAGATGAAGTGGGCAATTAGGTTAGGGATTACAAATGATTTTCAGCTGTCTATATGTAAAACCATCTTTAATCCTAGAGTATTTGCTTCATTGATAAATTTTCTATTATTTTCTAAACATTGGCATATTTTGTCATATTTTTTACTTACCTATTAAAATTGAAAAATAAGGTATGAATTTTAGATTTTAATCAAATCTTATAGGTCTATGCACATTTGATACTTTCTCACTTAGCATTTTTATATTTTTGGAGTTTAATTTTAATAATTTATTATATAATGGCATTACATTTTTAGGTCAGCCCTTATTTTGTATATTAACAAAAATAAATATATTAAAAATGTGATAAATGTCTTATTTTCTCTCTACATCCTGTGTAGGCATGGTGGAAGCATACTCCTCACTGGAATGTGAAGTAACATGGCATCCAAGTTTCAGTGCTCCAGAAAGGGGAGAATTTACTCTTCATGTCTTTGAAGGAAACACGTTGACACTAAAATGTGTTGTACAGGTAGTTATTTCCCTTGAACATGGTTTTTATTTTGAGATCTACAAATTGGTTGGGTATACATATGTGTGTATGATTACCTATATATCTAGAATTAACTCAGAAACCTAAGACTTTTGTGTCAACAAAGCTAAGTTGTAGTTAGAGCCTCTATAAATATGTAATATCATCATGGGAGCCAATTGAAATTAAGTTATTTTATTAATAGACACCAAAGACAAATAGAGAAAATCATATTTTGCCATACTCTATTGCATTGTTAGTATTCTAGTAGTAATTAATAATTCAGTATGAAATGGATCACATAATTTACATAGCAAGGAAATACAGAATTTTTTTGTATTTTTTATAGAATATACTTCTTGTAATAGAAATGTGAGTAAAATGAAAGCTGTAATATGTAATTTTAAGTTTCTTTCTGTGGTAGATCCTAGAAGGCCTTAACTTCATGATTGCCAATAACCAAGAATGCACTTTACTTGTGTACCAATGTTCTTAAAAATTTAATGTAAACAAATGCTCTTTTACTGAATCCCATCTCTATCTCCAGGACTGGATGATACTGTTACGTATTTCAGCTGTGAAGCCACTGGTAGCCTTGAAATTAAAGATTCATTTACTTTAGTGATGGCAAGTGGCAGTCAGAAACCAGTAGGGTCTTTCCTCTGCTCCCAGCTTGAAATAAGCTGAGTTCTACTGTTTTTCATTGTGTGTAAATTACTTATTATTCTTTAAAAAAAAACCTTTCTATTAAAGTATAACATACATACAGAAAGGTGCACATATTATAAATTATGTATCATTCTATTAATCTTCATAAACTGGTAACAGTTTTGTAACTTGCCCCCAGATCAACCAGTTCTAGAAACAGCACATTATTAATACTTCTAGTCACTACATATCCCTTCTAGGGTCATCACTATGTTTACTTCTATGAGCATAGATTAATTTGGGTTTGAGACTTATATAACTGTAACCAAAGCATATATTCTCTGTTATGTATGGCTTCTTTTGGTCATTATTATGTTTGCAGAATTCATTTATGCTGATGCATGTGGCTGTAGCTTATTCGTTCTTGTTACTGAATAGTATTCTATTGCGTTACTATATCATCACTTATCCATTACGCAGCTGATAGGGATTTGGATTGTTTCAAATATTTAGTTAATATAATAGTGTTTCTATTGACATTCTTATAATTGTCTTTTGGTAAGTACATGCACACAGATTTTTGACTGTTATTTACATAATTATACTTCACAGGTTTACTAATATAAATTTGTTCACATACTCACCCCACGTGTATTTTTTTCTAACAGATAAAAGATGAGTAACTTCATACTTTGGATTTAGCATTAATAAAGGATACCATTTGTTGAGTAATTACTGTGTGTCAAGCGCCATGCTAAATGGTATTCATGTATTATATAATTTAATCTTTACAACAACCCTATGAGACATTTATTATTAAACCAATTGATGGATTAGAAAATTGAGGGTTAGAGCGGCTAAATAACTAATACACACATGCAGTAAATACCTTAGTTGGAATTTATATTCAGATCTATCTGCCTTTACAGCCTTTTGCTGTTACCCCTGTGATAAAATTTGCTTTCTGATTTCACAACACCAGAATTGGATAAGAATTAAACTCTGAAATATCAGAATAATGAATTAGATTGCTTTACGTAAATTTTTGAAGCCCTTAAATTTAAAACAACTGTGCAGTGTTGCTCTTCTTTTTTTTTTCATGTCCTCATGGAGCTTATAGTTTATTGAAAAAAAAAATGACAAATAGAAAAATAGAAATTTAACTAAAGGCTAGTATTAGGAAAGAGCAAGATAATATATATGACAACACACATAAAAATATATTTGAATGGGTGTGAAATGAGGTAGCCCACTAGGAGGTGAAGAAGAATAGCCAAACATGGATTATGTACATCTCCAATTTTTACCATCATTTTTCCTCTCTTTACCATCCTCCTTCTCTTGTCATTTTATTGAAAATTTCAATATGACATTTGATTAAAATAAAACATTTGATGGAAAACAAATCTTCCTAGTTTTCCAAATTTTAAAGCATCCTTGTTGAAGGAGCCTTTTACTCAACTACCATGCACACAGGCACAAAGAAATGTAAAGGACAATAGAAACCAAGAAAAGGGGTGTTGTGGCCAGGCGCTGTGGCTCACGCCTGTAATCCTAACACTCTGGGAGGCCGAGGCGGGAGGATGGCTCAAGGTCAGGTGTTCGAGACCAGCCTGAGCAAGAGAGAGACCCCGTCTCTACTAAAAATAGAAAGAAATTAATTGGACAACTAAAAATATATAGAAAAAATTAGCCGGGCATGGTGGCGCATGCCTGTAGTCCCAGCTACTCGGGAGGCTGAGGCAGGAGGATTGCTTGAGCCCAGGAGTTTGATGTTGCTGTGAGCTAGGCTGATGCCACAGCACTCTAGCCTGGGCAAGAGAGTGAGACTCTGTTTCAAAAAAAAAAGGGG
>CAUYRT010012284.1:0-53193 GCA_963574885.1 Lepilemur ruficaudatus | reverse complement strand
AGTGATGCTGAGCATTGTTTAATATACTTTTTGGCATCTGTATGTCTTCCTTTGAGAAATGTCTATTACAACCTTTTGTCCATTTTTTAACCACATCATTTGTTATTAAGTTCAGTATTTTACGTATTCTGGATATGAACTCCCTGTCAGATGTATAGTTTATAAATATTTTCTCCCATTCTGTAGGTTGTCTCTTCACTCTGTTGTTTCCTTTGCTGTGCAGAAACTTTTTATTTGATATAATCCCATCTGTCTATTTTGGCTTTTGTTGCCTGTGCTTTTGAGGTCTTATGCAAAAAATCTTTGCCTAGACCAATGTCATGAAACATTTCCCATGTATTCTTCTAGTAGTTCGTAGTTTCAGGTCTTACATTTAAGTCTAACCCATTTTGAGTTGAATTTTGTATATGAAGAAAGATCAGGGTCCAGTTTCATTTTCCTACATGTGGATGGTCAATTTTCTCAGCACCATTTACTGAAGAGCATGTCGTTTCCCTAATGTGTATTCTTGGCATCTTTGTTTAAAATCAGTTGGCTGTAGATGCACAGATTTATTTCTGGGTTCTCTATTCCGTTCCATTTGCTTATGTGTCTGTTTTTATGCTGTTTTGGCTAGCTTTGTTAGCATATTTTGGAGTTAGGTAGTATGATGTCTCCAGTTGTTTTGTTTGTTTGTTTGTTTTGCCTAAAAATTACTTTGGCTATTCAGAGTCATTTGTGGGTCTATATAAATTTTATATACTTTTTTCTATTTCTGTGAAGAATGACATTGATACACTAACAGGAATTACATTAAATCTGTAGACTGCTTTGGGTAGTATAGATATTTTAACAATATTAATTCTCCCAATCCATGAAAAAGCCATATCTTTCCATTTATTTGTGTTCTCTTCAATATTTTTCATCAATGTTTTATAGTTTTCAGTCTCTTGATCTTTTACTTCCTGTCAGCTAGAATGTTCTGTGAATGTTCATTAGGTTCATTTGGTCTAGAGTACAGCTTAAATCTGTTGTCTTTTTGTTGATTTTCTGTCTAAATAAACATTCTTCCATCCATTACTAAAAGTGTAGTGTTGAATTCCTCTACTACTATTACATCACAGTGTATCTTTCCCTTCATATCTACTATTTGCTCTAGATATTTGGGTCCTCAAGTGCTGTGTGCATATTTATTTATAACTGTTATATCCTCATGCTGAATCAATCCCTTTATTATTATGTAATGACCTTCTTCTTTTTCTTCTCTTTTTACAGTTTTCAACTTAGAATCTATCTTACCTAAGTGTAGCTACTCCTGCTCATTTCTGTTTTCTATTTGCATGGAGTATCTTTTTCCATCCCTTCACTTACAGTCTATGTGTATTCTTATAGGTGAAGTGAGTCTAATTTTAGGCAGCATATAGTTGGATATTGTTATCTACATCTTTTTTTCCCTAGTTTATTTTTTTTTATTTTTGAGGTTCTTTGTTTTTACCAACTTTATTGAAGTATAATTTACATGCCATGCAATTAATCCATGTTAAGTGTACAACTAAATGATTATTAGTAAATTTACCAAGCTGTACAGCTATTCACACAAATCAGTTTTAGAACATTTCCTTCCCCCTATTGAGACCCTAATTCCCATTCCCAGCTACATTTCAAGCATGCTCCTCCCCTCCAAAATGCTCACCGCATCCCTCAGATGTGGGTCTACCCCCTCAATCCCAGAATCCCTGGTGAACACCATCACCATTTGAGCACCGTAGTGCTAATCAGTCAGTACCAATTTGATGGCGAGTACATGTGGAGTCCATTCTTCCGATCTTGTGTCACCTCACTTCGAATAATGGGCTCAAGCTCAATCCAAGATAATATAAGCAGTGCTAGCTCACTGGTCGTTTCTTAAAATTGAGTAACATTACATTGTAAACATATTCCAAATTTTAATAATCCACTCATGAATTGATGGGTACCTGGGTTGTTTCCACATCCTTGCAATAGTGAATTGTGCTGCCATAAACATTCGGGTGCAGATGTCTTTATTATACAATGTCATACGCTCTTTTGGGTAGATGCCTAATAACACTATTGCCGGATCGAATGGTATTTCTATTTTTAGCTCTTTGAGAAATCTCCAAATTCTTTTCCACAAAGGCTGCACTAATTTGCAGTCCCACCAGTAGTGTAAGAGTGTTCCAGTCTCTCCACAACCTCACCAGCATTTGTTGTTTTGGGATTTTTTGATAGCGGCCAATCTCACTGGGGTTAGGTGTTATCTCACTGTGGTTTTGATTTGCATTTCTCTAATGGTTAGAGATGTCGAACTTTTTTTTATATGTTTGCTAGCCATTATCCTGTCTTCTTTGGAAAAGTCTCTGTTCATTTCTGTTGCCCATTTATTGATGGGGTTGTTTTTTTCTTTTGTTAATTCTTTTGAGTTCTAGATAGATTCTTGTTATCAGACCTTTATCGGAAGTGTAGAGAGCAAATATTTTCTCCCATTCTGTAGGTTGTCTATTTGCTCTAGTGATAGTTTCTTTGGCTGTGCAGAAGGTTTTTAATTTGATCAGATCCCATTTGTTTATTTCCATAGGTATTTTTGTCTTAGTTATTCCTTGTGGTGATTTTGGTCCCATTTTATAGGGAAGGAAGCACACTTATTGAATCATGTTGTCACCCTAAGTCAGGGTTTCTGAACCTGAGCACTGTTGAGATTTGGGGCTGGATAATTCTTTGTCTTGGGCACTTTCCTGCACACTGCAGGATGTTTAGCAGCCTCCTGGCCTCTACCCACTAGACACCAGTAGCACCTCCAAGTCTTGACAATCGAAAATGTGTCCAGACATTGTCAGTGTCGCCAGGGCGGCAAAATCACCGTGCTAAGGATAAGATAAAACTGCAAAAGTCTTAAAATTGAGGTGCAAGTGGAGACTGTGGGTGTATAGAATATGGAGGAGTTAGTGCTGCCCAGGCAGAGTGAGGATCTGAATGGGCTGCAGGAGGGGGCTTTGGACGCAGCTTAGAGGCCTTGGCATTTACACTGCACCTGGGAGTGTGATTTAGCATTTTCATAAGTGGAAAGGAGTGTGATGACAAGGACTTTGGAGCAGGACTCAGCTGGATTCTCAGTCTGGTTCTGCTTCATTCGAGTTGTGTTTAGATAACCAGCCTATCCTCTGAGTCTGGACTTCTTCATCTGTTATTAATAGTACAGAGTAGGATTGTTATAAAAACACAAGTGTAAAATACATGGAAGCCCTCAGCTCAGGGCTTGGCACATAGGAGGCACTCAATAACTTTTTCCTCTTCCCAGATACGTGTGCCAGTTCTTTCCATGGTCTTGCTTTTATAGAACATTTTAGGACCTGAAAGATACATTCTTAGAAGGGTGAGGTCAGAAACACATGTCTTTGTGCTCCACCTTCTACATTTGATTTCTTGGTTTTATGTATGCTCAGAGTGACATTAATTGTATTAAATCCAATTCTCAATACTGCTTATATGACATTTGATGATATAATTGCCACTTAGATATATAGTTGGTCTTGAGTCTTTTTAAGAAAGTCAATTTCTCAGTAATTTGTAAAGAGAAGATAGATTATTTGAGGAAATAAGAATTGGTTGCAGCACTCTGGAACTTTGGTGGGGTGACAGTGATTTTTGAGTGATTATATAATTTACAAATTTGGGGGAAGAATTGACAATATTTTCTCCTCAGGTAGTACAAGATCTCAATAGAGAGCCTTTATTTATAGTGAAGGTGTATGGAGTAGCAGGAACCTCAGTTAAAAGTTGAGAACCTTTCCTATGGTTTTGCTCGTACCACAGCTTGCCTTAGCCGTGAACTTTCCATAGACTTCCCCGGACCTTCAGTTGTTCTCATTTGTGAAATTAGAATATAAACACTTTTCCTGATATACCCCACTAGGCTATTGTGAGGTTGAAATGGATTAATGGCTATGAAAGTCTTTTGCTAAAAATAAACTGCTATGTACGTTTAAGGTTTGATTATTGCTATTTCATTCATTACTATAGTAGGTGGCAGCATCCTGCTATACTGGGGTCTAGAGAAGTTTACTCCTGTGTTGCTCTTTCTCTTCTTCATCCTCAGGCTCACTATGCCCTGTGTTATGGAGTAAATGATACTCCCCTGACTCCAGCTACAGATACATTCTTACACCCTTTCTGTTTCCTGTGTTGGGATCCTCAGGCAAACAAGGGTCATTGGATTGAGTGGGAGGTCTCTTCTGGCTGTGACTTTGTCTGACCTTTGTGTCCTTGACATGGATTAGCGATTAATAGTTAGTCACATTTCCCAATGTATGTTCAATGGAACCCCAAGTGAATCTCTGTGAAAAAAGGGTTGAGTGACTAAAGAAGTTTCGTAATGCTACTGACTGTCCCTCTTGAAGAAGGGAGGTAGGTAGTGGACATTAGCATTTGTATTACTTTGTTTCAGCCAGTTTTTTCCCAATTTATTTAACTATGGAATCCTCTCTGTCTCCCTCAAGTTTCCCTTGTGAATGCCTCTGGAACTATCTCACAGAACACAGATATCAGGATGGCTCATGTCCTTGTACCATAGTTGAGTGCCCATCTCTCCATTGCTGAGCCTCCCTGTTGTTCTGTCCCTCTGAAGCAAGGGACTTTTAATGTAAAACGTGGCTGCAGGGCTGTCTTTCCTGTTTCCTTATAAACCAGGTGGTTGGACCAGGTCTGGTATGTTGATCTCCTTTAAAAAGAGTTTTGTACTGTTTATGGTAACACATTTCATCTATTAAAAGAAATTAATGATATGACCAAGGGTGCTAGTTGGTTTCATTCAACTGAAAAAAGTATGTTGTAACTGCCAAAATATCCTAGCACCATTTTTCTAGGAGTGTAGAAACTGTGATTTTTGACATCAATTAGACACTTATTTATAAAACATCTCTAAGATGCTGTAGCACATGAAAAGTTTGTTCTTAGTCATAGATTCATTTGACTATAGCTAAGCCTTCAGGATTACTTAGTTAATATTATTACCTAGTCTCAAAGTGTACTTTAATTGCACTTGGCCAGAATTATAGGTAACAATTCTACTTGTGTTCTCCAGTATGTAGGAGAATCATTTACCCTTTAAATATGTTAGCCTGATGAGCTCTTCATCCTCACAGATCCCTGTGTCGTTTGCATCTTGGCTCAAGACCATGCCACCTAGTGCTGTCATCTGTCGGGTGGAATGAGTTAGATGGTTGCCATGTGAACGTGGAGGGAAAACCTTGATGAGTGCCTGGGTGCTAGATGCCATATGGGAGGGTCGCTTTCTCTGCTAGGTGGCTGGACCTCTGAAGTTGCTACCAAAACTTGCTGCCGGGACTATGTAGGATTTCTTATCGCTACTAGTGGTTCTCAGCCCTCACTATTTGTAGAAATCATCTGGATAGCTTTGAGAAACTGTATATATGTGGCCCCTTCTCTAAAAGTTTGGTTTTAGTTGGTCTGGTGTTGGGCTACGTTAAGTTTTATTCCAAAACTTCCCGGATGCTTCTAGTGCACAGGCAGGATAGAGACCATGGGACTAAGGCAGTGCCTCTTGGTGGTTTAGGTGCTAGTTTGAGTGTCTTTTCCTTGGGGGAAGAGCCTCCACCACTCATCTCTGTCCTGAAGTTTTGTTTATGCTGTTCATTTATTCAGTGTCAGCCTTTGTAGTAAGTATCTAATAGCTTCTTGGCACTGCCTTCAGGGCAGGGTTTATAGATATGCATGTGGCATGACTCCTGCCTTCAAAAGGTTGGAAATTTTGGGTAGTGGGACGTGAAAATCAGTCACTTCAGTAGTGTTTTGCATGCACAGCAGGAGCACACGGGGCAGAACCGTTTCTGTAGGGGCTGTGGGAAGACCAGGAAAGACTTCACATAGGAAGTTGCTCTTGAATTGAATATTGAAAGATGAGTAGATGGGTGTGAAAGAGGAATTAAGAAGGCATTCTAGAGGGAGGGATCAGTGTTACCGAGGCCTTGACCGCCGTTGGTTGCCTGGGTGAGGATCTGTGACCCGAGGTGAAGCAGGGGTAGGAAGTGTGTTGGATGTGTTCTGGACAGATGGCTCTTCTGCCTTTGAGTCTTGATCTGGTGACTCATTAGCTGAATGAGCTTAAGCAAGTCATTTAGCTTTTCTGGGCCTTGGTTTCATGTATAATGAGGAGGTTAGGCCAGAATGGTCTCCAGAGCTCCCTCCGGATGCGACATTCTTTAATTCTAAGTAGAGTACCTGTCTGGATGACCTCCACAAGTTGCTTCCGTGAATCCATTTACAGCTTGAGCTTTTTTAACTGCAAAACTATCTACAGAAATATTCTAAACCATTAGCAAGATGATTTATACTGAATGCTAAAAACGTTACTAAGATACTTGCTAGGCCTCTTTGTGCTAAAACACGAGGTTTTAGCAGCTTGGTGCAGCTCTGTGTTGAAGGGCGTAGACACATGAGCATATTTTACCACTCTCTCATTCATTCAGAGCCACAGGGTTTTAGCAGGTTCTCCTTGCCTCGATGAATGATGATATATACTTTCTAATAGCACATGAAAAGATAGTGAGGTTTTCTATTGGGGCCGGATGACAGGCACTTGTGTGCCCACTTTTGATTTGAAGATTTGTTTAGTTCAAAATACTTTCTCATATTGTATCGATGAAGTGCCAAATAACTTGATGCACAACGCCCTCATGACTTATAGTTTTTAGCTCTCTTAACACCTTTAATGACTTGGTGATTATAAGACACTTTCAAGTAATTAAACAATCAATAGTTACTATTCCAAGTTATTGGCAACCTGTAAAATGAAACCCTGCCAGGATTATAGGTACAGAACTTAGGGCTGTTCACAGTTTTAACAATTTTGTACATAGGAAACATTTGAGATCCTTTAATAAGAACAACCAATTAATTGTTACTCTGAGAGTGGATTTCTTATACCTATGTTTCAACCTCAAATGTAATTTTATTAAATCCACTCGGATATTTTGCATATGCAAAAAGAACTGTCTGCTGTTTGACAAGGAAATACATATTCTCTACTAAGGAGGAGCTTTGGTTGGTGGCGAGAGTCTGGAATAGGGGAGTGAAGCCTTGCCGGGGCCTCCGAATAGGGTTGGTACAGACCCTGCTGCTGGGTGCAGTGGCCTCAGGCGTTGTTTCAGATCTTGGTCCTGTTGCTCACTTTCAGAGAACTTGTGTCCATATTGTTCACTTCTACAATAAAGGAAGGAAAAGGGTAGCAGCTGGCTCACTGAGGACTCTAATTAAATACAAAATAGCTACCACAACAATAATGGTAATAATAACCATATATCATCTTTGTGGACTGCAGGGAAGAGGTAGGAACTAAATTATGTGAAGAGTTCAGTCTCCTTTAGGAAGAAGGTGCTCTGCTGTTTTAGAAAAGTTGCCCATAATAGGATAATACAGCCCCCTGGGATATATAGTATTTGGCAGGTCACTAGCTTGTGCAAGATGATGCTTTTCTTTATCTTACTGGAAATCTTACCACATTTTAGCTGTAGCCCTTTTCTCTCTCTTTGTAGTAAAATATTCATACCACAAACATTACCAATGTGGTCATTTTTAAGTGTACACTTCAGTGGTATTAAGTACACCCACGTCGCTGTGCAACTATCGTCACCGTCCAACTCCAGAATTTTTTCATCATCTCAAACTGAAACTCCGTACCTGTTAAACACTAACTCCCTATATCCCACTACCCCCCATGCCACACCCAGCCCCAGTCTCTCTTTTTAAAAGTATTTTCAGTAAACTTAATTGTAGAGTTGGTGGTTTCCTGGACAATGTCTTGCAACACCGGATCTCCAGCGAGCCTGGAATGGGTCTGCACATCTGTGTGTGCTACGCTGGCACTCCTCAAGGCTACTCACCGACATCCCACTTCATCTGTAGGGGACTGACCGCCCGGCACTTGCAGGCTGCATCTCGTTGCCGAAAGCTGAAACTGGCTGAAGCCTTAATTTTTCTACCATTTATATCTAAGTAAAATGATCCATCTCAGGTGGAGGTCAACAAAAAACATGCAAGCAATTTGTATTAATCCTAAAAGAGTATTGTAATTGTTTTCTATATTAAAATGTCTGGGCTGTGGTTATTTTTATTACAATTTTATAAATGAGATTTCTCTTTAATTTTAAATGTATCAACCACTTTCTTTTTTAGCAGCAAAACATTTTTTCACAGGACGCTCCCATATTTGGATGGAGGACAGTTGGGGTCTACCTTGTGGAGTTGTCCCTTTGACAATGCCACACGCCCTGATGTCCCCCTCCTCTGTCATCCACAGAGTGGCCCACACTTGGGTGGGGTTCTGAGACTACTGGAAGCACAGCTCCTCAACCCCAGTCCCAGGTCCCCATGGCATGTCCTCTGCCTCCGGCTCTGGTGAAGCTTTGACATGTCCTGATTCGCACTGTGTGCTTCAGTGGTAGCACATTGCTTGGCATTTGTGCGCTGCACACAGTTCCTCTCTATGCGTGCTGTGCTCTTCCTGTTCCCGACCTCCTCTTGGCTAGCAACTCCATATCCTTAACATTTGGCTCAGCCAGCAACACCCCCCCTCCAGAGGGGTTCGATGGGCCTTCCCTGCCTCTTCTCTCATTGCACTGACCTCATTGTTTTGTAATGCCCTGCCTGGCTGTCTCCCACTCTAAACCCAGGGCTCCTTGAGGTCAGGGACATTACAATTTCTCTAGTGCCAGTACAGAGTGAGCAGCTAAAAATATCAACTTTTTAAAAAAGTACACCACTCTTATGTTTTGTTGAGTTTGGAATGCTGTATCTCAGTGGGGTATGTGCAGTTTTTGCTTAATTTCAACTGTTCAAGTGTGTTAATCAAAAAGAATGGCACAAAATGATAGTTAGCAGCCAACAACAGCTTAATACTTGATAAGTTAAGAAAAAAACAGGGTCCATCTACCATACAATTTAATGGAAGAGAGTAGGATAAAGAAAAAAATGCTTTCCCTTCTTTTCAAAACTGCTTTCAGGGACATCATTCTAAAGCTATCCCTGTGGCTAAACACAGGGGACTACAGCTCATTTTAACTTTTAAGACTCTGCTACACATTTTTGGTAACACGGATGGTGGGTTTTCTTAGGTTATTTTCCTTCTTCTACCGTGTCTTTGGGACTGTAGAGTTAAACGATATCAATGATTAGAACAGTTTTCATAAAACCTTCATATTTATTATTTCATTTGACCTTCATAGTAACCCCAACAAGTTAGATAGAAGAGATATGATTATTCTTATTTTAAAGAAGGGAGACTGAGGTCTGAGAGTTTATAAATGACTTTTCTGAAGCTCCCAAGTAAGTGGTAGAGCCTGACCCTTAGTCAAGTAGCCTGAATTCTCCTTAGCTCCACTCACAAGTTTTTCAGGAGAAATTTGGGTATCAAATCTCCTTAAATGTTTTAGCAAGGGTTGGTTTTTCCCGCCCTTGCATTGCACGTTTAGAATTCATTCTGAGTAGATCCCTGATAAACCTGAATTTATAATATAGAGCAGTGCTGTCATACCCTGTTCAAATATATAGTTCTTCTCATCTTATATCCAAGATACTGAAGGGTGATTGATGGCTAGGTAATTAATCACCAATTTCTTAGTAGAGTGGAGACAGTATGTTTTTATACAAAAAACAAAAGTGCTATTTTCCTGAAAGATAAAAAGGGAATTCATTTCCATCTACAAAAACGAACTGGCATATCTTGGGCTAGTTACATTTTGCAACGTAAAATACTTCCCTGCTGATTGTTTGAGTGAATTTGTTGCTTCTAGACTTCTTCAAAAATCACCTCCAATAGCCAAGCGCATGGTTTTTTTTTTCCAGAAAAAAAAACTCTGCAATCAGACTGGAGCATGATAAATATTTGTTGAATTGAATTGATTCATTCTCTCAGCTGCAGTGTGTACTTTTGTGAGCAAATGGATGAATCTTACTGCTCTGGAGACCATGCAGATGTTTGCCAGGTGCATAACTTGTACTTTTTCTCTATTCTAAGCTAAGAGAAGGCCAGTTACCTGTAACCTGGTGTGGCATCGTAGCAAGTTGCTTACTCTTTGCTTTTATATTTCCTTCTTTAAAGGGGTGCGTAGGTTTGTGTGTTTGGGGTTGAGGGTGGAGAGGGGCAATGAAATAGAGGATGGAAGGAAAGAAATTCTGAGTAATGTAGTTGAAGGTAGCCTGGCTACTATATCAGGATACAATTTATTGTGTAATTTGTCATGAATGTGAGTTAGAAATACCTGTGTAAACATTCATTTGTTTCCATTAAGGACCACACTATTCACTGTTTTGTTCTCCTAAAATCTTAACATATGTAACAACAGCAACCAGGAATGCTCGAGATGCCTCTATCGGACACTTCAAAGACACATTTTAGCCACATTTATCTCGTTCATTCTCTTTATGTGTCAAAACAGTGAAAGTTACTGAAAACAGAGGATAGTGTATCTTCTTCTTTGGATGAAGGCAGAGTTGATTGTATATTCTTTCAAAAGGAAGGTGTTTCCCCTACCCCAGTACTCATATGTCTTTATTGGCAAGCTAAAAATATTATAATAAAAGACTTATAATTTATAATAGACACAAAATTGAATTATGTGTTAATTAAACTTGTATAAGGGTATATAATACCTGTCAAAAAAATTTACAAAATTATAGTGGTTTAAATTAGGCAGATTCTGATTTCTCCCAGATAACAATTCTGGTGATTTCAGCCAGAGAAAGGGAATGTTTTGTGACCTAAATGTTTAGTACATTTTGTTCTACCATTTTGTACCCACTTGTGCACTTTGAGAGATACTTGAGAACTTTCAAAACCTTTCCATTCCCTGAGGAAACCCATCACAGAAGCCAAGCACCAAAGCCTCTCTCCTCCTCCATGGGAATATGCCCCTCTGCCAGCGCTGCAGGGAGGAGGTGCTTGGTGCCAAGCCCTGGGGGTAACCCAGCGCTCCTGGTCAGCTGCAGTGTGGGGAAATGGATGGCCAAATGATTAACAAGGAGCGATTCTGCCCTTTTCCTGGGGCTCCATTTGATCTGTTGCTCAAGACATGACTTGCTTGAACAAGACTAATGTTTACACTTAATCATCTGAGTAAATATGTCATAAGTTAAAGTGCAGCCAAGAAACCAGTGTTGATAGGACACGGGGGAGAACACAAAATAGAAAAAAAACAAAAAAAAACAGAAAAAATTATAAGTCTGCCAACAAACCCCAAAACAAAACAGCAACCTCCAAAACAAAAAGCCCTTTGTTTGAATATTGTGTTCCAGTCTGGAAGCATAGGAGATTTATGAATCCCCAGTTAAGTTGAGTAATATCATGGCAAGATGTGCTCTTTGAAATTTGACCTAAGTGCTCTGCATCATGGGCTTAGCTCTCATTCGGATCCCCCACATATTTGTGAGGACTTAAAAGCAAGACAGGTGTTGATCATGTTTTCCTTCACACCCCAATCACCATTTAAATTATTTCTTGCACAGCAGTCTATAGTCCTCACTATCTGTGTGTTGATGAGATTTCTTGGTCTGTGCATCAGTCTCTAGGGAGTATCTCTGCATTTCTAACAATCAAATATGGAGATTATCTGGGATTATGATACTATTTGCCAACTGAGAACATGAACATCCAGAGGTTTCAATGTCTCACTCAGGATCTTGCCTCTCAGGAAGCCCAAGGGTGAGGACACAAAGCACTGCTAGGCTTCTAGTCTTGTGCCCATACATCCTACTGCGAGCTGTTCTGTTGGGTCTCCAAGGTCCTGGTTAAAGCTGAGAGGTTTTCTTTTCAGATTTCTTTGAGGAACACCGCTAGGTAGCTGACCAGCGCAGGTGCTCAAATTTCAATGTGAGTCTGTGGGCACTTGGGGTCAGCTACTTCTCTGTGGCTGGTATCCGTTTCCAAAATAAATACAGGGGAGAAAATCCTCTTCACAGTCAGTATTTGGGGTTAGAGTGGAAGCAGTCGAAGTGCCTGGTGCTGAGGGATTGGATTTCTCTCTAGGATGGTAGCACTTAAACACAATTCTTTTCTTGGTAGCGTGATGGCATCCTAACATATAAATGTGGCCACAAAAGCTGATTTTGCTAGAATAATAGTACTTTATATTACCATACACCTTTTGAGAGATTTGAAGGGTAGGAGATATTTACAAAAACTTCTCCAGAATAAAAATCTTAAGAAATAGCAGAAATTAACTTTGAAGAAATATTGAGACTACAAACATTATTGCATATTTAACCCACCTCAGATGAAGGACCGGCACCCCAGTGAAAAGCCCAAAGCCTAAGAACTGATTTAGAGGCAAAACAAGGCCCATGTGGAAGGTCACACCGGGGAAGAATGTTACTGTCTTTCTAGACTTGAATCTCAGAGGTTAAGGTGAGTTCAGAACTTTGGAAGAGTTTGTTAAGGAGCTATTTCTTTGTATTTTTTAATCCTGAGTCCTCTTTTATGGTCAAGGGTTTCATAGATTTAGTATGTGGGGTGACAGTTCTTGACTTTACTTGTCAATGTGTTTCTTTAAAGCTCAAAGACCGACCTTGTTCTGCCAGCAACAGAAGTAGCACTAGTATGTACACATGTATGTATGGCGTGTGTACATAGTACATCTGCCCATTATGTGAAAGGCTCTGTACCCGGCTTCTGCAGCATCAGGAAAGGGGATACTGACTACTTAATATCCATGATTTATAGATGAAGAGTCTGAACCTTGCACAGTTTGACTTGCCCCAGGTTGCACTGACAGTTAAGTGGCACAACCCAGAGTTGAATCCACAGCCTTTTGACACCAGCGACTTATGCAGATATAATTCATTGGCATAATGAAAGCCTGGTGGGTCTGAGTGTTCAGTGAGAGAGTCCAGTGATCTAACCTGTAATTTAAAATTTTCTGGTTTAACTGAGAACTTCTGTTTCTAGTTCTTAGGATCCCTTTTACAGGAGGGGAACCACACTGCCAAGCCATTTTCCCTTCAGCATTGTTTATGTGCTTTGTTTCTCTTAAAAAAGGAAGAAAAGAATCATTCTACTGCTCACAAATGATCTACTGATTCTGCCAATATGTTGAAATAAATTTTCTTTGATATCTCCCACTTAAGAGAATAGAGGACTTAAAGATAGAAACCCAGTCAAAATATGTTGCTGTTCTAGAAGGTTCTTTGGCTTGGGTCAATCAGGTAACCTTGACACTACTTTTGTATTTGTGAGTACATTAAAACCTCATTAATTTTCAGAGAGGAGACTTGGGCAAAACTTGACCTTTAAAGTGCCTTCAAGGAGGACTTTATTAAGCCATTTAAGAGTATAAACAGAAGTTTAAGAAGTTGATTGAAAAGCCTCTGTCCTTAAGTACCCTCAGGTTCTTTAAAACTACTGTTTATTTATTCCTATTGATATGCTAATCACAAGTCGTTCTTCAATATCAAAGCGTTTCCTCCAAGGAATTTGTACTTTCCCTTAAACTGGGTTACTGAATGTACTCTACTTGGCTCATTAAACTATACAGTAAAATAGTTCCTTATTTACATAGAGGTACGAACGCTTGCATCCAAAGTAGCCTGAGTTAGAGAGGCTTTGCTGAGTATTAAACACATACGTGTCAAGCATTCGCCATTTTGGAGAATTTTAAATCATTAGTTGCTTAATTTTTTTGACAAATAAACACAAGAGAACACGTGGCTAAGTCACAGAAGAAACTTAATGTTTTGTACAGAATAATGGTCTCTCTCCCTACGTGGAGCAAGGAGATCTTGTGGAGGCTTGAACGGTGATTAGTTGTGTCTGAGGATTGTCTAGAGTTTTTAATGCCATATGAAGATACAGAAACTTGTATGGATCACCTTGGATTAGAACCCAGGATTAATCTTTCAAAAATTCAAGCGCATACTTTTCTTTGAAGCACACTTTTGTGTTTGTCTGTGAACTAGACTCTTGCTAGTCCAGGTGTGGCCCCTGTTCAGCAGCATGGTCATCACCACCTGGGAGATTGTTAGAAATGCAGACTCTCAGGGCCTCCCAAATGCACTGAATCAGAATCTGCCTTGAGCAAGATTCCCCAGGTGATTTATACGCCCATTTAAATTTGGGAAGCATGAGATTAGGCCATCTCATTGGCCCTGCGGACTAGAGATAGCTTGATTAGTGAAATGCCTTTCCTCCATAAAGCATAAATCCAGAGTTCAGGATGGACGAGGTGCCTGGAATGGGCCACTTAACCTTTGTGTTGAACAGTTCTCTTGGGAACTGAGAGGGTGTGGGCAAGGCCTTGATGCCCTGTGGTGGTTGGTCTATCATACCGCACAGAGATAAATCACACATTTGGATAAGTGAAGTGGAGAAGCTAAATCTTGTCAGCTCTGGCAATAACCAGGATACATGATGTGGAGTCTTAGAACACTTAAGTGGAGAGTACATACACATTTGAGACATTTGGCTGCTACTATGCATTGGAAATTTTCCTCCCAACTCTTATAAATTCAATGATAGTCCTAAAACTCTGTCCTTCAAGATATTTTAGAGCTTTCTCTGGCACCATTATATTTTATATTAAAATGAAAAAAAAAAAGAACAAGAACATGAGAATAAATGAATTCTGTTCCTCTTCAAACAAGATCTAATCAATACCCCTAATGGAAACATGAAAAGGATGATACATAATGCAATTTTTGCAAGTAGTTCTTCATATGATTAATCATATAGAGTATGTAAGATGGCTTTCTTTCAAGAGTTGAGAGATTTGTAAAATGTTTTTGCAGTGATGGATAGAGGATAGAGTCATTCACATACCTGTATACACACACTTCTGTATCTGCATGCACTCATACACACATGTACATATATATATATTCTTTCTGTGGTTGTTGAGAATAGCAAATGAGATAGTTTGCATAAAGGGAATATGGGACAGATTCAAGTGTCTAATAAGTGATAGTTATTACAGGAAGCAGCAGAGCAAAGTGGTTAAGAGCATAAGCTTTGGAGTTATATCCCTTGGGGCCAGAGTCTTGGCTCTACCACTTATTGGCTGTTTGGCCTGAGCTTAGTTACTTACCCTCTTTGTACCTTGACTTTATTTTCTGAAAAGTAGGAATAATAATAGGACCTACCATATAAGGATTAAATGAGAAAATACACAAAATGCATTTAGAAGAGTTTCAGGTATAGAGTTAGTACTCACAAAAAAGTTAGCCAGTTTTTATGTATGCAGTACACTTTGTTAACTGGAATCCAATTAAAGGATTGTGTTTCTTTGGACATTCCTTTTTTCAAAGCAACAAAAATTTAAACTTTTTGTATGGAAATCTTTAAATTCCTCTTGCTTATTTAATTGTAATAGTTAATTTTCCATACCTTAATTGAATTTGACCAAGGAATAGAATTAACAGAAAATATCTGAATATGGCATTATCAGATGTGGTCCTCTAATCTCTTCAGATGTCTTAAGGAACTCTTATTCTGGGAGTAGAGATTAGCTATAAAGTAGCTCCAGAAATGCCTCAGAATCCTGGATCAAACAGCCTGGTTCCTCATCTAGATTCAAATTCAGCAACTCAGTAATGGCTATCAGCTTTGGTCTAGGCATTGTTCTAATATAGAGGTTAAAATTTGGGTCTAAGCAGACCTGAGTTCAAATCCTGATTCTGCTTCTTACTAGCTGTCATATTTTGTATAAATAGTAGGTAAAGACAATGGTATAGCTAATATTGGCAGAGGCGAGTGAAGTAATTGAGAATTGCATTCACTCTCCCCCAAAATATTTACAATAATGTTGTATTTTATATCTTATTTTTTTTGTAATTCTTTTAAATTTTCATGAGAAATATATATTAATGGAGTATTTTTCTTTGGGTGGTCTCTCTTCCAGCTCCCTAGGAAAGATTTCATTGGCTTTTCATTTGGATTTCACTGGAAGTAGATAAGCCATTCTTCCTGAGTTAACAACTCTAAGATGTACAGGAGAGAAAAGAAGCCCTAGAAATACTACTTTTAGAAGATCCTGGGTATCTGGAGCCTACAGATATGCTAGCACTGTTGTCACCGTGTGCTTCTGATTCAATAATGAATCCACGCTCTCATGAGCTAAAGTGCGTACAAGAACGGATAGCTCTCAAAATAAGTGGGCAGAATATCCTTCTCTACATCAAAACATGACTGAAATGAAATGGATTACAGGAATGTTAGAAATACTAGGCCAGAAAATTATTCTGATTTTCCATCATTCTGTTTTGACAGGACCCCAGACAGGCAATTTTGGAAAAATGTGTCCTTGTGTTGTGCAAGGGTAAACAATCTAACTGTGTGACATTGCCTCTTGGGAATCAGGAATCAGCTTCCTCCAGACCCCGAAGTGATTAGTTAACGCCCTGGGGCTGCCTGACTCTTGTAAAATTATCCCAGCTGGTAGGACTGGACTTGCTGATCTCATTTTTGTGTGAATGTCTTATTCTTGTGGAGAATCTTTATCAATTATCTGCCTCCGTCAGTACAATGCTGAGTTATTGTAGGATCATTTCATGGGCTAGTAAAAGGAGGTGCTTTGTCTCAGCTAACAAATACTTCTTGCTCTCTTAACAGTATGAACCACTAACTCTGAAAAACACTCTCATGTTTGATTTAAAATGTAATCAAATAGACCACTATCCAAAAATGCTAATTTTCCCACTAGATCAGTGGTAGAAATTCTGATAGTATTCTATTGTTTTCCTTGAGAAATGAAGGTGATCTATATGCAGACTTTTTTGGGTATTTTAGATAATCCTAGTGTTTCTCAAGTTTCAGCCATTTGTATACCAACCATACAATTATTTTTTTGCCAAATCTTTCTAGAACCTGTAGCATTTTTACTTAATATTTTCCATAAAAACATTTTATTTACTTAATTACATTTTTAAAAAAGGAAACTTATTGCTACCAAAAATGGGATACCCGCTATTTTCAACTACACTTTAAAATGTAGTACATAGTTTTCAAATTAAAATGTTTTTTACTTGTCTCACCAAATCATGGTGGTATTTGGACCACAATACTTTAAAAAATATCATTTTCATTGGTATGCTGAGGTTTACCAGCACAGCAGAGAGGAGGGACTAACTACCCAGGGCTATGTTATAACTTTCCTAGGCCCCTGCCACTTCTGTCTTTGCTGACCCCTTTCTCCATTAAAAAAAAAAAAAACTTAAAAATTAGATTTTATAACTGCTTCAGTATAAGACAAATGTATTAATATTATATATTAAAACATTTTCTTTGACCTAAAAGTTCATTTTTTCTTCTGATTTTAAAATTAATAGGACATTTTCACTGGCTGCAGGCACCATGCCCACTGTGCCCAGTGGATAAGTTGGCCTGTCGTCAAGAGATCTAAAGGTTTCATTCAGGGTGGTGATGGGGAAATCACAGCAATGGACAGTATTTGAAATCTTGTGTTTTATTCTTAAAATTCAGATGGATTTTCTTTCTATACCATGAAATCATCATTGTTGCTTCAGTTAAAAATTATTTTAATGTCATTTCTACTGAAAGGTAGACTTGAAAACAATCCTGTGGCTTCCTGCTGCTACTTGGTATAGAGCTGTGTGTCCCAGGAATTACATGTGCTCTGCTATAGAAGTACATGCATAAGGCATGTAAGACTTTTTTAAAAACCTATGCTCAAGGGAAGGAATTGGGTTTATAGTGAATTTACTTATCATCTAAAACTAATAAACTGCAGATATTATCCTAGCACCTTTGTCACCATACCCAAGTGACCTTACGGTGAATAAAAGTTCATGCAGGTTCTAGAAGAGGGTAGAAGAATCTGTACAACACTATTTGGTTTCAGGCTCATTTATAAAGTCCTCCCTTCTTTGGGCCCACTGAGTGATTTAGACTCAGCTATTTCTAGCACAGAGAAAAAACAATCACTCTTGATGACACTAAAGTTCTTCTTGTCACCTGCTCCTTGTTAAGAAGTCACTTCCCTAGGTTTCCTTGGTATTAAGAGGAGGACGGCTTTCCTCTTTGTCCTCTCATTATTGTGTTATCTAGGACAGGCTATTATAAAAGCTTTTTGTTTGTGAGATCAGTTCTCTGATTTCTAACTTCCCCTCTCAAACCTAAATGCCACACTTGAAGTTCTCCTAAATTGCTGCTGCTGCTCAGATGACTCCTGGGTATTGTACATTAAGTTCAGAATCTTTATTTAGGTACTTTGCTCTCTTGAAAAGAAAATCCTAATGAGTCACCCAGTTTGCTGATTTCTTTGTAGGTGTGACCAGCTAAATGCCATGATAGTGGAGTTGAAACAGAGTAAGTCCCTTGGACCAGGAGCTCATATATCCTGGGTCTCATGTCGCCTGCTGGCTTCTCTTTGCTTTTTTGTGATAGATGCCTCTCAGCTGAGGGCCACCACTGTGGGCACTTTAGGACTTGCATACCAGCAAACTAGATACTACCTAGAACCAGCCTGGCTGCCAAAGAGAAGAGAGATACTGTGCTTTCTGTGTTTGGTGTCTGAGCTAGATGTCTTGTGATTTTTAATTTTTTTCCAGCAAACGGATAAATGAATGAAGGGCATTATTATGACTCCAAAAACCAAGTGGGAGTCACCCATGACATTATCATGATCAATTTGAATTCATCACCAAGCCTAGCTGATCCTATTTCCTAAATTGTTCTTGATTTTGCTCTTCTGCTTTTCTGTCTCTACCGCCACTGTCCTAGCCCAGGCACTGAACATCTCTCATCTGAATGCCTGCAGTGGATTGTCCCTGATGTTATCCCTGCATTCCCGTTGCACAGCCAGTGAGATCATATTAAAATACTTATTTGATCATGTCTCTCTCCTGTCTAAAACCTTTCAACTGGTTTCCCATTTGATCAAGGCTTGGGACGATCTGACCACAGCCTTCTTCTCCAGACTTTGTTATATTACTGTTCCTTCTCACTCTCTGGGACCCAGACAGACTGCTTTCTTTTAATACAACAAACCCAATTTACTCCCTCCCACCTCAGGCCCTTTGCGCATTTCTGCTTCCTGCAATGTTCTTCTTCTCTTATTAATTCCATGTTATTTCCCCACAAAACCTTTCTTCATCCTCCGGAAGTTCCCAGGCCCTGTGTGAGCTCTTTCCTTCAGGAAACTAAACCAATATGTATAATGATACATATTGGTTGAATAATGCCCTCATTGGGTTGTAAGCTCCATAACGCAGCTTGTCTATTTTGCTCACCATAGTATTCCCAGTAACTACCACAATACCTAGCAAAGACTGGATGTTCAATAAGTAAAAGAGTGAGTAGAGTGCAGTGCATAGATTACATGCTCAATGTGTACCTGAATAAAGAAAGAATGATACTTACATCTCCAAGTCCTCAGAAAAGATTTAACTGTGGACCGTATCTCTAATAAGGCAGAAGGTTAGAGAAAAAATCATTTTCAATGATTTTTCTTCAAAAATTATAAAATCAGTGTTTTTAGACTGAAAGGAGAAGGTGTTTATCTACAGTGACCCAATTCTGCATAAATTGGTAAGCTTTTGGAGTAATTAATGGTCAACCTTGCCAAGCATGGTCTGATCACTGTGCTTTTGTACCTGCTGTTTCATCTGCCTGCAATGCTCTTCTCCAGATACCTCTGTCACTTGCCCCTTCACTTTCTCTAGGTCTCTGCTCAAGTGTCCTTTTATTAGAGAGGCCTTCCCTGACCACCTTATAGAAAGCAACACCCCATTTTCTAGTCCTTCCATTTCTGGTTCCTTTTACCATGCTTATTTTTTTCCCTTTGCATTCATCACCGTCTGCCTGACATCCATCCATCTATCCACCCATCCACCCATCCGTTCATTTCAGTCTCTTTCTACCAGTCTGTTTGTTCCTTGAGGATAAGGATTCCGTTTGTTCAGGATTCTGTCCCTAGCACCAAGAACAATGTTAAATACCTAGATAACACTAAAAGCATATTATTCGAATGCCTGTATGATGATGAAGAAAACCTCAATATGTTATTCTCTTGCCCCTAAGAATAAGAAAGGAAAAAAACTTCACTTTCACCTTTGACCTTTTCTTGCCCTTCACCAAAAATTGAGTTCCCTGGTGTGGATGTGAAGGTGGAATTCCCCCCTTCCAGATTGTGTGCTTCATTTCTGCCCCAGACAGTCTATTAGAAATCTGTAACTCCCACGTGCTTCTGCTTCTGGGGCTTTCTTCACAAGCCTAAGTCTTAACTACAAATACCTACTTTGCTCTGAGGCAAAGGTAAGAAAAACTTAGGGTGTTTTCACCTAAAAACAGCAAATTGCTCTTTGTTAAGTGGCCGCCTACTGCCTGCTCCTGCATTCAGTCCTTCTCCAGGCAAGATGTAATAGAACAAAGGAAGAGGCTGGTGGTCACAAGCCAGGACATTGCAGGGCTCATTAATTACTTGGAAAATGGTGCCTGGGTTGCAGCCAGAATCCCAAACAGAAAAAAAAAGGAAATAGCTCCTGTTCTCCAATTGACAAGTTGATGAGTGAGGTAAGAATGAAAATCATTTGGGTAAGTAAAAGGGGGAAGAAATCAAATGGAAGCAGCAGTTTTGTTCAAGAACAAGTATATAATTAAGATATATTCCCAACTCTAGGAGGGTTGGTTCATATCAGTTGAGACTATGGAAGTCACTGTCTTCTCCTGGCCATGAGATGAATTCATTATTCTCTAATAAAGGGATTGGGAACACCAATTTAGGAAAAATGTTGATAGTGTTGGAGCCTGGGCCTAAGTACATGCTACATATACAAATGAGTTATTAATCTCAGCAGTTCCTAAATCACTTGGTCCTTATGAGAACTGTGTTGTGAGTACAGAGAAAGTTAAATATTCTCAGTCTAGACGATAGAATCTAAAATTATGGCAAAGCTAAACTTTCTAAACCATCCTGGTGAATTTGTTGTAATCAAATGGGAATAGTTTCAAGCAGGAGTCAGTTAAGAAAACCAAGAATTTCTTAATGTTGATGTGAAAAGACATAATTTAAGAAAAATACACTTAGTAGGTTAAACACTGATCCATCTATCTTGGTGTGTTTATATTTTGGGGCAATGTTCACAAAACTTAGCCTGTGACTTTCACAATTTTGAGCTGTGCAAAATATATACGGAGGTCTGATCATATGATACTTAGCTGAAATGAGGCCATGCTTTTGTTTCCACATAGTATCTTGGGATTTGTGCCTCATCTGCACACCAACTGTACTGTTAATTCTATTACTTTTTTAAAAATTGTGGTGAAATATACATATAATGAAATATACAAATATATAATTCTTAAGTGCACATTGTAATGGGGTTTGATAGATGCTCTTGTGCTATACTAACTAGTTTTCTTTAAATTGACTCTTTTTGTCCCATTTAATGACTGCATCAATAGCTGTAAACTCATGGTTTTGTAGTCTTTGTTACATACTTCCTAATCAACGTTAAAATCAATGCATATTTATTAAAATAGAAATGTTAATCCAAGTATCACCTAAAACCTTTACTCACCTAACTTATTTTGAGAAACATTGGAAAGAAAAACTGTCAACTGTACTGGTGACCTTCCGTCACTAGTTAGTGGACAGGAAATGTTTGAGTGGGGCTTGGGGTTTTGGCAGTCTAAGAGTGAGGTTATGACGTAGGAAACCTACCTGGGCTCCTGAAATCACCATGGCATAGCCTACATTATTCAGTGTCTAAGCCTCTTCTCTCCAGTCAGCTGCCTCTCAAATAGCTCTCTTCATCCATCCTCTCAGAATTCTGTTCTGCCTTGGAGGAGGAGGACAACTTGCTTATTTCTGAACTTGTAGGGTTTTTTTTTCCCCCATAAAGACAAAGGTCTTTATGCCATTGTGATAAAAGGGACAGGGAGGAACTTTTTGACCAAAGAAGTTATTGTTTCAATTGGACTGCTTGGTTATTTTTTCCAGGATAACTTTGGAAGAAGCTGACTGTCTTGGAATTAATTTGGTTCATTCTGAAAATTAATTTGCTCCATAGGTGTCTATGGTGCACCAGTTACGTGCAGGTTTCTGTGTTAGGCACTCGAGGAATATCCGTAGGGAGCTAGCTGGTAGCCTTGTGGGAGAAATGAGTAAAGTCCACAAGTAGGTGTAATTAACAAGGCATGATATAGGGCATTCCAGAAGACCTGGGCGGTGTGCTGTGGGATCAGGCGGTACCCTACTTCAATCTGTGGATCTGTTCACTAGCTCAGAATAAAATGGGAATAAATTAAAATTCAAATTGTAATTATCCTGTTTATTTAATTCAGTTTACTGATATTCACAGGCTAGTAATTCAGATCCTAATGGTTGAGAAACTTGAGCTAAGTATTGTCAAGGCACCATCATATCTGCTTTGGAACATGTGTACAATATTACATTTACTATTTTTTTATGTTGCAAAAGTAATATATGCTTATTGTGGAAATTTAGAAATGTGCAGGAAAATGTTAATGAAGAACCTTAAGCACTCACAATTCAACTACCTAGAGGTTATTACTGGTCTTTTTCTAAAAACATGTTTTCCCATAGTTAGGATCATACTATATGTAAAATCTTGTAACTTTTTAAATATTATAAGCATTTTCTCATGTCATCAGGTATTCTTTAGAATATTTTGATGATAGAATTAAGGCCCATTGTATGTATCTACTGTCTTTTACTTAACAGTTTTATTATTCATACCAGTTTTTTGCTGTCACATCTTTGAACATAAATCTCTATGAATTTTACATAGTTTTGTATATAATTATATAAAGAATTTCTAGCTATACCTAAGCTCAGGCCAGTTAACTCAGCCAAATGCAGCAGGCTGGGAAGGGCTGGAAGCTGGCCTGTGAGCTGCTGTGTGTCAATAGACACACCTTGCAGGTGCTGCCAGAAGGCCTAGTCAAGACACATGATCTGAAAACCACACCAACAGACCAGATTCTGATAGTCATTTGGCATTAGGAGCTCCAGGGAGCTTGTGGAGTCTCCCAAGAAGTACACTTCTTGGATAATGATCCCAAGACTGGGAAAAGAGGGGTTAAGTATCAAATAGTCTAGCAAGCAGCAGTGTGGCCATGAACCAGCTGGGATTCAGCTGAAGGACCTCAGTCTGTTCAACTGGCAAACACTGTAAAGGGCCCACTGTGTACATGCACTGTGCTGGGAGCTTGAGATACTTCCATGAACAGACAGACACGGATCTCTGCCCTCATGGAACTTACATTCTAATGAGAAAAATCTTCCATGGGTGGGGACTGACAAAAGCCAGGTGGAGCTCTAATTCTAGAAGGATTGGATGTGGAGTGTATTCCAAGATGGTCTCAGGTATGGGGAACAAAGCAGAACGCCAGGGATCAAAACTGGCTTTTATAAGGTGCTGGTGGGAGCGCAGGAAGAGAGCTGATTATCAGAGTGGGTGCAAGGCCAGAGCCAAACTCAGGGCAAGGATGACTTATCATCATGTCATACAGTAGAGCCTGTAAGTGCATCTTTCTGGTCTAAGGCCAGACAAGGAGGACCTGCCTCAGCCTACAGATGGCAGGTGCCGGGCTGGGACTTGAACACTGGCACCTGGTTGTGGGAAGTAACTTAGTGCCAATGACTGAAATGGAGAAGCCAGGAATGTGTATCTAGCCTCCTACCTAGGATGTTTCATCATAGGTGTTCAATAAAGATTTGTTGAATGCATGTATGAATTTAGGAGAAAAGAAAGACGAGCATTATGGGGGAGGCATGGGAGAGAGAAAATAAGACTCATAGGTAAGGCAGAATCATTATGAACTTGGGTGGAGCCAGACAATCCTAAATTCAAATCTTAATCCATTCTCTGTCTTTGTGACCCTGGACAGATTACTTAACATCTTTAGGTCTCAGTTTCCCATCTGTGAATTGGCCTAATAATAGTACTTAGTGCACTTTTGGGTTGTTAGGCAATTCTTGTAAAGAACCAACTACATTTCTTGGCACATGGCAAGCATTCAATAAATGAGAATTAATCAAAATAATAATGATTTTTAATGTATGGTTTTGGAGAGATATTATTAACATATTATACATTCTGTGGTGAGGTCCAGCTTTCTTTTATTTTATCAACATCATGACCTTAGAAAATTGAGAAAAATTACTTTCATAGAGAAGATGGAATTTTATCCACACACGCCTATACACATCATTTGTTTTTTTACTGAAATGAGGGCTTCTCCAGTTTAGAAATGAGGTAAGGAAGGGTAAAAGGATTAGCATATGTGACCAAAAAATAATGGTTGGCTGATTGAAAATCAAAGACTTGGAAGGGATAGCTTTAAGATGAATACATCTTCCTTCAATCCACATTACCCTAATCATTACACAAAAATAGGTCTGTAAAGGACTAGAGACTTTGAGATACATGGTTTATGTTAAGCTGCTAAATAGCTTTATCCTTCATTCTTGGTGGGAACAGTTTTCCTTCTGTTCATTCATACGGTTTAAGAGACAAAAAGGTCCAGAGCCAGGGCTTGTTGTCGATTTCCTATTTTGTTTGGGCTTGTGCTCACTGAAACAGCATTGATCCCGAGGGCATTTTGTAGTTTTTTCTCTGGGGAGAGTCTGTGAATCTTTTCTGCGTTCTGAAGGTCTGTTGCATGCACAGTGGATCTCAAGAAAATATTTCTAGAAGTGAATCGAATGGCAAGGCACTTTGTTTGAGCAAATGATCTTCTTCCTTCTTTGACTAGGGATCTCAGCCCTGGGTAAAAATTCTGTTAGAAAGATGCTATCACAGAAGATGCAGTCAATGGGTGAGACATATATGTAATAAATATCTTTTTTTATGGATAAAGAACATTAAGTGGGAATAAGGAAGCAAACGTTTCATTCAAAGTCTTGCCAACCCCAGACTCAAGAAATGAAATAGGGCATTGTAGCTGCACCTGCCCAAATCAGATGCACAGGTTTAAAATGTATTTATGTACACAGGTGTCCCATGTGCCCAGTGTGACTGTTTTGTTATTCATGGTTTTGACTTCATGTCTCTTCCTCACCCTTGCTCATCTGAGGTCTTTTGCTTTCTCTGCTCAAAATCTGCTTTCCGTTCTCCTTTCTATGACTTCTCTGTCTAAGCAGCAAAGACTCTTGCTCCATTCTCTTTGTGAGCCTCTTATCTTTCCCTGGTTCCAGATGGAGGGGTATTTATGTCTTTGTTTTCCTTCATAGGCACTTCCTGCTGTGGCAGGGAATTGTAATGGACCCCGGCGGTCAGGCTTCCCTTTGGGCTACGATAATACTGATCTCTGTAGCCCTGTAACTCTTCATAGCTCACTCTCACATTCTCCTTTGTGTTTGATTGGTGCAAGGTGCTCTGAGGTGGGCAGTATGTACTTTATTATCCTCATTTTATAGATGCGGAAACTGGCTTAGAGAGCTAAGGCTGCTGGTGCTTCAGGAAGGGTGCAACTGGGTCAGAATTCAGAGGTTTCCACAACCGGGAGGAGACAGGACACCTTGTGTTTCTCACCCCCACGAGGGTTCTAGGGAGCATGAGGCCCTGCACCAAAGAGAGCTGTGCTGTTACAATGCACAAAAAGGAAAGCTGGAAACCAATGTTAGGACGTTGCATTGGAGCCCTAATCCTACTCCTGCCCTTACTTGCTGGCCTCAAACATGATCACATTTATTTGGTATCATTTGTGGCTGCAGAACTGGAAAAACTGGCCCCTTAGAGATCCATCAGAGTTGGCTGGTAAGTACCCAAAGAGCTTTGTAGTGTGTCTGCAAATGCTAGTGGAGATTCTTTCCTCTGATCCTCAGGACACAGTAACTGACTTCACCTCTCTCTCAAGCAGAGCTCTGACCTGGAAATAAGCCATAAAATATGTGTCATCAGGTCCCTCAGAGGAGCCAATGGGCTTGATTCTTAGAGAGATGTTCAGGCCTTTCCTCAGAGCCATTTATGCTTATTTATAAAAGTGTCCCAGAAGCTTGGCTAGCCAGTGGGACAGCAGATGACAGTGGCGGGACAACAGCAAGAAGCAGCCCCCGAGAGAGGGGAAGGAGATAGAACAACTATGAAAATGAAGCACAGACTTAATTTTTAAAAGAAAGGCAGGCAGTCCGCTGATAGGAGGCGGAGGCTGTGCTGTTGTTACGCCACAGAATCAGCAATGTTAGGAATGAAAGGCCTTAAGCCAGCAAGAAAATGGTAGCAACAAAATCCAAATGTAGATTTTATTTCTATTAAAAGATATTTGCTTCACCAAAGAAGCTGTATGATTGGCCTGTAAACACATGTAAAGATATTCAGCATTTGTCATTGCACTTGTCATCAGGCAAGTGCAAATTAAAATTGTAGTCAGATACACTGTACACTGTGTGGCTAAAATGAAAAAGACTGACATCTAATGCTGCCAATGTTATGAAGCCACTGGAACTTTCATGCCTTGTTGCTAGGAATGTAAAATGATACTGCTCCTTTGGAAAACACTTGAGTCGTTCCTTATAAAATTATTCATATACTTACCATATGACCTGGTAAATCTACCTGTAGGTATTTACTCAGAAGAAATAGAACACTTGCCAACGTAAAGATCTATATGTGAATGTTTATAGCAGCTTTAGTCGTAATAGCCAAAAGTTGGAAATGATCCAAATATCTATCCAATGGAGAATGGGAAAACAAATCTTGGTATATCTATACAACAGAACACTACTCAGCTATAACAATGAATAAACTACTGATGAATGTAATCTCAGAGCCATCATGCCAAGTGAAAGGAGCCAGCCTCAAAGGCTGTGTGCTTCCATTAACATCACAGTCCAGGAAAGGGGAGACTGCAGGCATGGAGAACAGATCAGTGGTCTAGGATTACTGGGGGATCTGACTACAAAAGGGGCATGAGGGAACTTTTTAGGATCAGTTGTGGTGGTGGTTACCTGGATGTGTATACACTTGTCAAAACTCACCAAACTATATGCTTAAAAAGAGTGAATTTTATTACATATAAATTATACCTCAATTTTAAAAAAATTGAGAGTTGCATTATTAAATTAATAGACAACCTATGCATTTTCTTTTGCTTATCTAACATTTTGACAAAATTTTATTGCATGCCGATAGTATGCCAGGCACTGTGCTTGTCTTTGACGATAGAAATATGAATAAAATTGCTGGGCATGGTGGGTCACGTCTGTAATCCCAGCTCTTTGAGAGGTGGAGGCTGGAGGATTGCTTGAGCCCAGGAGTTTGAGGCCGGCCTGCACAACATGACTAGGCCTTGTCTCTACAAAAATCAAAAAATCAGCTGGGTGTGGTGGCCCACGCCTGTAGTACCAGCTACTCTGGAGGCTGAAGCAGCATGATTGCTTGAGCCCAGAAGTTGGAGGTTGCACTGAGCTGGGATCATGTTACTACACTCCAGTATGGGTGACAGAGCAATATTTTGTCTCAAAAAACAAAAAAAGAAATATGAATAAAATGGGACTTACCTGGCCACCTTTAGTTCCAGGCCCTTTTTCATGAGAAAGATTGTCTATTAACCAAGCTAATAGAAGGTTGCTAGTGATTGGCTTTTAGTAGGAGAAAAGTTCTTTTTGGCAGTGGGGGAGGGCACATGGTCAATTATCTGTATATCTAAAAAGACTCTGAAAGTCACTTTAAATGACAGTGATCTGTTGTGAGCCCTAGTAGAATAACAGATTCTGTCATCAAAGAGATTGCAACAGTTTATGGTAAAAAAAAAAAAAAGCTTATAAACATCAACTATACAGAATTCAGGTTTTTCAGTTTAATAGAAGCTGTCTTCCTTTCATACTGTGCTTCTCCCTAAGGAAACTACTGGAGCACTTGAGGCCTAGACACTTGCTGTGGTCCCTAGAAACAATATGGTGATGTCAGACGGGTGAATAAACAGCAGCACCTGTTCAAGACTTCATGAGTGTTTTTTCCCCCTAGCCTTTTTTGGCACAGCCAAAGGATAGTTAATCTTTACAAGAAAGAAAAAGGAATGAGCTGGAGGGAGCTTGATTCTAGACTATTTTTAGAAGGCTCTTCCACACTGCTTCTGAGTGTCATATTTTTAAGATTCTTGCAGGTCAAGGCCGTGTCTGGATGCCCCAGCATGGCCCTGGATCAGCTCTATGGCCTGACAAATCTCTGATGCCCAGTCCTCTCTTCTCCATCATTCTCTCCCGTCTCCCCAGGCACCTTTTTTGGCATTCTATTCCACTTACCCCATCTCCCCAGTTCCTGCAGTCACAGTGGAGGGGTGTGTGCAAGTTCGTGTGTGTGTGGAGACAGACAGACAGGGAGGTGCTAAAACAGCAAACAGGCTGCTTGGATAATCTTTCCAAAAGCTAAATCTGACACTGTTCTTCCAGATCTTAAAACCTTTCTTTCTAGCTTAATTTGTTCATAAGACAAAATTCAAGTGTCCTGTTGTGGAATGCACAGCCCTTGTGACCAGCCCTGACCCCTTTCTGCACCGCACTGGACAGTACCCCACTTCCTCACAGTCAGATTCTTTTGTGCGTGTGTCTGGGAGTTGGTCTGAGAGTGGTGATGGTCTTGGGGAGGAAACAAGACAATGGCATGTGAAGACTTGTTCTCAGGCTCCAGGAAGGAGACTTCTGGATTTTCCAGAATGGCTAACCGGGGTAGGACAGGAGATGAGAGTGAAGACTGCCTTTGGCAGGCACTCCCTGTGCGGTGTTTGTGCAGTAACTGAGTGTGGTGGAGAAGGGAAAGGGCACTACTCGGGGGCTTCCTAGATTTCCTGAGTCTGGGGAATTGGGGAAGTCTTTGAAAGACCTGGCAGTAGGATGGGGTTGCAAACTCTGATGCCTACAGGGCTAGGCAGGTAATTCTAATGAGTGAAACTGACCAGTCTTCTCAGGCCAAAGGAGGCAGCTCCTACTCATTTTCCACCAACTGTTGCCATGGAAATTGGGGCTCAGTGTTTCCAGGTCTTGTTTTTTTTTTTTTTTTGAGAAGCTAGATTTTATGTAAAATTTCCAAAATATTATATTTGTATTTTAAAATTAAAAAGAGATATAAAGACTCCCCCCCCACACACACACACATACTCACTGTTAGCGTCAAACAAAATATCTTCAAGCAGAATCTAGCCTGAAGGCCATCAGCCCAGGCCTTTGCCCTAAGAGTTACAACTGTGACATGAAAGAATGTCATTGTGCTTTTGGCATTTGGGGCAGAATAATTCTTCTTTCTATGGAACTCACTTTACATCACAGATTTCTAGTATTTTCACCCCCTAGCCCCATCCAATATTGCTTTCCTGTCAATCTGATAAACAGAAATGGCCCCAAATTTGCAACTAGGAAAATAACATTCCCACTCTCAGTTGAAGTTTTTCCAGTATCAGTATAGACAATATCCAAGTATCTCTGTTTGTGTTTCCTTTGCTGGGAATAATCTTGGGCCGAATATGACGCTTCAATTCCTGGTAAAGTCTTTCACTGTCTCTGTCATCCTTCCCCTTACTCTCATTTCAGCAGGTTTTGTTTGAGTAAATGCACCTGGCCTTTCATGATAGCTCAATCAGGAGGTGGTTCGCTGGCAGAAAGATTACCTGCAGACGTTTATGCATCTCACACTTTCTTTGGCTGTAGCAGCCCTGACTCACAGCAGATATTCTGTCCTGAGGCTCTTCCCAGGAAGTGCCAGGGTGTGTGAAACTGGCAGTGTTCCAGCCATTCTGGGAGGCTATCTCAAGCCTGTCACTGCCACAGGAGGCAGTACTGGGAGCTGAGTTTGGGGGATGTAAGCTTTTCAAGAAAAGATTAATTTTCTGGAAAGCTGTTTGGCTAGGTCTAAAAATGTTCATTCGTCTCTGAGCAAATTATCAGAAATATGAAAAAGCTTTATGTACAATTATATTGCTGGTAAAGCTAATTCCAATAGCCAGAAATAGTGAACAAGTTAAATGTTTCACAGTAGGGGAATGAGTAAACAAATTTTGAGCTAGCTATATGATGTGATGGCCCTTTAAAAGAATGTTTATGTAGAATTTTTAGTGACATGGGAAAATAATAAATTAATCAAAAGGAAATAGGATCTATAACTCATATACATAGAGAGTTAAATATAGTTTTTATATATGCATATTTTTATAGGTGTTTTTCTTTGTTATACTTTTTTATAGTTTTCCAAATATTCTACAGGAAAAAATAAGTATTGCTTTAAAAAAAAAACTATTTATTGTAGAATAGCTTTAGATTCAAAAACAGTTACAAAGATAGTAGAGTTCCAGTGTACCTCACCATTTCCCCTATACATGTGTTACATTTAAAAATTAGGATAACAGCTATTTTTAAAATACATAATTAAAAATAGGTTTCTGTAGCTTACATTATCACAAGATAGCTTTTCATAGGTATTTAGGTGTTTTCAAAAAAGGCTTTCAAAGAAAAAATGTATATTCTTCATCAAAAATGCACAGATGACTTATTAGAAACGTTACATTTAACTGAAATCTCAAACATTTCTCACACATCTTGGATGAAACACTGCACCATTAAAAAACCCTCTTTTACTTTGCTGTTTGTCCTAAAATGATTGAAAAGAATCTATTGCTGACTTTTGGATTTCATTTCAAAAGACTTGTATTTGAAACAAAATAATTTATTCATCCTCCCTCTTTGAGCTAGATATTTATTTTTCCTTCTCAAGCTTCCTTAGCCATATAAAAGTCAGTTTTATATGAGTCTATAATGGATATGAGTTTAAGATGTAGTCATCTGAAATTGAATTTACCAAGCAGATATTATTTTAACACTTTGTTTTGACTGATCAGCTCACCAAAGCTGGAAGCTAAAAATAATAAACGCTGTCATTTTAGCAAGTCAAGCCATCACAGAAAAAATTAGGAAATGACAGCAAGTGGTATTTAGGGCATTCTCTTTGCCGTGTTCCCGAGTGGGAGCTCTTTAGGAAAGGGCCAGGGAGTGGGGGTGGGTCCCAGGTGGAAGGCGGCAGGCTTTTGAATTGATGGCGGGAGGAACTCCGGAAGTGAAAGGAGGCAGCTCAGCAGAGGACGTGCTAATTCACAACTCCCAGAGCTTCCCGTCCAGCCAGAGGTCAGAACATGGGCTGCTTTCTCAGAGGATCACAAAGCCTTGTTCTCATGTCACGATTTCAAAGGATTGTCTACTTTGAAATTTTAGTCACAGAAACAAAACTGGCCCCTCTGTGACTTGTGTTTTTCTGTTATTTTGTGGGAGGACCATCTATGTCTTCTGTCCTTCCATTTTGAAATGAGGTCAAACAGTGGTGTCCCATCTGCTCACATGGCTGTACTCTTGCTTGGGTACGGCTCCTGTGGGTGTTTTAGTTCAGGGGTCTGTAGGGTAAGAATAGAATGATGTGATGAATTGGATTGTTGGAATCATAATTTGGATGGTAGGGCAGAGCAGTGGTTCTCATTTGGGCTTGGTTTGGAGGATATAGTGGGAATATAAAGATCGTGTATAGGATTTACCCAGGAAGCTTTTTGTCCCCGTCTGCCTAGTCAAGAATCCTCCAGCAATAAAATGTCCCCGTTCCCTCTCTAGTTTATAAGCAGAATTCCTGGGATGTGAAAAACAAAACAAAAACAAAGAAAACCACACTCTTTTGTCATGAGTATATTGCTGCTTTCTCAGTTAACATTCTTAACTAAGGAAAAATCTATACACTCTATTTCTAGAAGGCCAGTTGGGGAGGGAGAAGAAAGGAAAATTAAGAGACCATTTGGCTGGCTATCATTAATCCTTGTGTAGCCCTATGGGGAAATGAGCCTTACTTCTGTCTTTGTTAGCAGGTAGATTAAGTTGGTTTAAAGAATACTGTAGTCCATGAAAGAAAAGAGAATGGCCTTTACAAAGATACCCCAAAGCAGCTGAAAATATGTTTTCCTTCTGCTACTTTGCCGTCTAAGATTCAATGACACTTAACTGATTTGGGGTCAATATCTAATAAGCACATTTGTGTCCTAAATGGAAAACCAACACAGCTAGGCCTTCTCCGCAAAACCTATACTCAGGTCTGTCTAAGGGAGAAGATTATTCAAAATTTTTTTCTGCAAACCTTCAAATGCTAAGATCTGAATTACCTATTTAGGGCAGTCAGAGCTGCCTAATGGAAGTTGCATAATTGAGTGGAATTAAAAACTGCTTTCTTTCAGGTCCCGCTTCACTCCCCCATCTGTGACAACCTTTAACATTGCTCAGATTTTGAAAGTCACACTGTAAGATTAGTGCCAGGGGTCTTTCAAAGGAGATTTGTAACTGAAAAATCTGTTTTCTTATCCCTGAAAGCTGAAAGCCATAAAGAAGAGAAAAAAGAAAATGCTTTTAATGAACAGTCTTTGCAGAATCAGCTCCTTGAAACTTCATTTGTTCATGTGAATCAAAAATAGCAGAGAGTAGGTCATATTGTAAAAGTGAATTAGGCTTCACTTCGCATTTTATTGTCTTTACTAGGCTTTTTTCATTCACAGCGGCTGATCCGTAGCTAATGCTGGCATAGATAAAGGGACATGATTCTCTTATTTTCTTTATTTTGCCATCTACTCTCTTAAAAGAATATCAGTGGGGCCCACTCTGTGCTTGGGGTTTTAACTTTTCCATTTCTCATCCTCACAACAACCCCGAAAGTTGGAATTCTTATGCTCATTTTATATATGAGGGAACTGAAGCACATAGATTTTAAGGTAAATGGTCCAAGGACACACAGCTCATTAGTAAAAGATGTGAGATTTGGACACATTTCTCTGTCTGGAAGCCCTGCTGTTTTTGACTATATTCTCTTGATTTAAAAAAAAAATCATTTTTGAAATATATTAGTGGGAAATAATTCAACTGAAGTAATATTGCCAAATCTTAATGCCTCATTAGGCAATGAAAAATACCATAATACTAAATAATTTTTTAAATGATGATAATACTTAATATTTATTGAAATTAAACACTTAGTATGGGCCAGGCAATTTGAGTGAGGGAAACAGAAAATATACAAATAAACAAGTAATATTTTACATATCAATTTCTGAAACTGCTATAGAGAAAAATAGTGTCTAAGGAGTACGTGTGTGTGTGTGTGTGTGTGTGTGTATAGCAAGAAGTTCTTGCTTCAGAGAAGGCCTCAAGAATAATGTGAAATTTGACCAGAAACATAGGGGAAGTGTATAGGAGCAAGTCTTCCAGACATCTGTACAAGGACTATAAAAACAGCAAGTGCAAAGGCCCTGAGGTGGCGTGTTGCTGTATTTGAGAAACAAGGAAGTGGCAGTCTCTACAGGCTTCCTCGGTGACTTCCTGCCACAGCCAGGCCTGCCCTGTGAATGCCTTCATCCTCCAAGAGCAGAGAGATTCCTTTAAAGGGTGTGGGGAAAGGCAGGCAGAAGCAACCCCCAAGCTGGAGAGAGTGAGGATCCGGTCCCATTTACATATTTAAATACCTCCCTCACAAGCAATAAAACTCAAATCATTTTAATTGAACATTTAAATCCTTCTCACTGGTAGGTATTTCAGGCCTTCGGCTTCATGCCAATTATTGCATCATCTTAAAAGAGAAGCTTTTAAATTAATTAAACCCATTACACTTGAATATTTGATGCCTGCCAAAACATAATTTAAAATCCGCACTTCAAAATAACTTGGTAAGGATTAGTAAACCTGCCAAAATGGTCTAACTGTGTATCTGGAGAGGCATTACCTAGTCTCTGCATAGGGGCAAACTGGTCTTGTAAAAGGGACTTTTCATTGTAGCCCCGTGCATGCAAATCTGTAGTGGTTTAGTCTATTTGGGCTGCTGTAACAAAAATACTGTAAATTGAGTGGCTTAAAGAACAAACAGTCTACTTCTCACAGTTCTGTAGGCTAGAGAGAGTCCAAGATCAAAGTGCTAGCACACATTCAGTGTCTGGGCCTGCTTTCTGGTTCATAGATGATCTGGTTCATAGTCTTCTTGCTGTGTCCTCATAAGGGTGAGTGTCTTTCTGGGACCTTTTTTCCTTTTTTTTTTTATAATCCCATTCATAGGTGTTTTCAAGACCTAATCATCTCCCAAAGGCCCCATTTCTTAAAACTATCACATTGAGGGGGAGGATTCCATCCTAAGAATTTTGAGGGGACACAAACATTCAGTCCATAACCTCAGTTTTGGAGATTCTGATTCAGCAGATATGGAATGGGGCTCAGGATTCTTTTTCTAAACAGGTGATTTTCATAATGAGCTATGTATGTTTGGGAGCCACTGATCTGGGGTACAGGTAATATGGGTTCTACATACCAAAGAAGAATGGTGGGGAGCTTCAGTTTGGTCTGGCTAAGATGATGAAGGGGCAGTTGTTACACCTTCCTTTATGTAGCTGTATTAGTCAGGGAAGGCTAGGCTGTGCTGCAGTAACATACCTCTCCTCACCCCCATAATCTCAGTGGCTCAATACTCTGTGGTTTGTTCCATTCTCATGCAAAGTCCAGGGCCAGTGTTCTAGATGGGCAGCTTCCTCCAAATAGCCACGGGCATCCTGGTAACTTTCATCTAGTCACACTGTGTCCCCTTGGGCCTCCGCAGAGACTTCCGCAGAGTCAGCTGTAGACGGAGAGTGTCCAACTTTGTGGGTTGTTTTAGGGCCAGGCCTGGCACTGTCTAGCCCTTCTGCCCCTATTCTATTTGGTAGAGTTAGTGCCTTGGCCCCTCCTCGATGCAGGAAGACCAGGAAAGACAGGTCTCCTGTTTGCTCAGGCAAGAGAAGTAGTGGTGAGTGCACATGTAGCATTGGATCTGCAATTGTAATTCAGAGTGCACTCCCTTATGCAATTTCTGCAGGTTTTCTGTGTTTTCCTACCCAAGTCTGCCTGATACTTCGAGGTACTCCACACTCAGGATGATGTATCACTCTGCCTCAACCCTAGTTCAACTTAGCATGAGGGAGAAGCCGGTCTGGTTGAACTAAAGCACACCGAGGTATAATTGCACAGTGGACCCCCTGATCATCCCGGAAATCATTTTTATCCTAAAGTAGAAGTCTCATCCCAGTTGCAGTATAGCTTTTTTCTTTTCTTTGCCATAGATTCTTTAAAAATTCAGCATTTTTACAAGGCTTCTTGTGTTATTGGCAGCAGGGCTTTTTAGGGGCCAGAGTAGATATCCTGTAGGAGTAGATGAATCTAAGTATGGTGCTTGTGAGTTGGGGACTTTCTGGACAGTCTGAAAATATAAGCAGACTAGATATGAATCCAAAGACGAGCAGAGAAGGTTTGCCTCTCAGGCAGGACAAATCCTGTGCACTCAGTGTGGACACATGAGTTAAACAGTGCCATTATCTACAATTGCACAGACCAGTGTTTCTCAAACACTGGTCCCAGACCAGAAGCGCTAGCATCATCTGGGAACTTAAAAAAAAAAAAGTAAATTCTTAGGCCTTCTCCCCGACCCACAGAATTAGAAATTCTGGGGATGTGGTGTGGCAATCTATGTTTTGACAGCCCACCAGGTGATGTTGATGCATACGAACGTTTGAGGATCACTGCCATAAATTTTACCTACCAGTTACAATTTTATCTAAATTTAAGTAATTTGAGAACCTGAATGGAAATTTTTTTTTCCTAGTGGGAGAAAGAGATGGACACAAACCTTCCAGAGTGCTTGTTAGGGCAACTGCTGTTCTTTTAAATCGAATGCCTACTGCTTTTGTATATATGCTTACAATACTCTGCAGTGAGAATCAGTATCTAGAAAGATAACCCTAGCCAGTTCAAGTGCATAAGATTACCAATTCTTTTTCATATGCACTACATATTAAAGCTGAAGAAGTGGGCTAACAAATTTTAAAAGTATTTTAAAGCAATGCTTGAGTCAAATGCCTTTGTGGTTTTCCTCTTGGTTTTACTGATTACTTTTGACCATTCTCCTCTCTGTCTATTCAGGAATCTGGCCAGGGTGATTTTGGGGGGGGCCCAAAATGTATAATCCTATTATCAGAAACATTTGCAACTCTCCCTTTCCATGCCATACAACACAGAGTCTCAGTGAACACTATTAAATAAATTTAAACACATGGGGACCTGAGGGCATTGTTTGGGACCTCAGTTATTGCGATGTCTTAAGGATGGAGCAGCTGAGGCTTGGGAACAGATAGGGCCCAACGGTGCAGTGGCCCTGGGACTTGTTTTCTGGCAAAAGTCCCTGATGTCAGTGAAGTTTGCCTTTTTTTTCCTACAAGAGTTAGAAGCAGGTTCCCCTGAGTGCTGGGCCTCCTGGCCCTTCTGCAGACATCAATTAATGAATCAAATCCCCAAAGAAACCCCTTCCAAAGTGGTCTTCTGGCATGTCAGAGAACTATTAGGTTATTAAATATGAAATGTCCGATTTCAAATCAAAAGTGTAGTTTATTATATCTCAAATAAGAAGCAGTACAATTAATCAAAGTATGTGCCTAAACTATCGACAGTTTTGCCGTCTTAACAGTAGCTTGCTTATGCCAGCAGCAAAGAAGCCTGGAGAGCAAATGGCAATAAAATTGCAAAAAGCGTTTTCTACAGCTTGTTGAGAATTGAATATTTTTCCTTGCAAGAAGTGGTCCAAAGCCTGGAAGAAATGGGAGTCAGTTGGTGCAAGGTCTGGTGAATATGGTGGATGACAGACAGCTTCTGTAATTTGAGCAGCATTGTTTTTTGCAACATGTGATCTTGCAAGAGGATTGGCCTGTCTGTATTGACCAAATTTGGCGCTTAATCACAAGCATCCTCATCATTTTGTCCAATTGGTTGCAGTAGGCAACTGCTGTAATTGATTGTCCAGGTTTCATGAAGCTGTAGTGGATAATATCAACACTGGATCACTAAACAGACGCTGGGACCTTTTTTTGATGAATATTTGGTTTTGGACTGTGTTTCAGCACCTCATCTGTATCCAGCCATCGTGCCGAATGCTTGTGATTGTCAAAAAGAATCACACGTTAACAATATGGTACAGAAATGGTTCTCCTTTATGTCGTGACGGCAAAGAAAGACAAGCTTGGAGACAATTTCTCTTCTAATGCTCGTTTAATTCATGCGGAACCCTTCTATCCAGCTTCTTTGCCTTGCCCATTTGTTTCAAATGGTCCAGTATTGCTGGAATAGTGACGTCAAACCTTGCTGCTAATTCATGCATAGGTTGAGATGGATTCGCTTCCACTACAGCTTTCAGCTCATCATTATCCACCTTGGAGTCAGGTCGCCCGCATGGTTCATTTTCAAGATTAAAATCAACAGAATGGAACTTCTCAAACCATCGAAGTACTGTGCATTCATTAGCCACATCCTTCCCAAACACTTCATTGGTATTTCAAGCTGTCTGCACTGCACTGGTTCCACAATGTATCTCAGATTAAAAAATAACACAGATTTTTGACTTATCCATGGTTTCCCAAAAACTGCTATAAAAAAATGTGAAAGATAATCACAAGCCAAAACATGCTTTGAAAGACTTAGGATGTACTCTCAGACAACAACAACCAAACAAAAAACACAAGAAATTGTCAAAGTGAAATGTCAGAGATATCAACTGTTAAACTTAGCACTTAAGGAAATCGGACCTTCCATACTTAATAATCTAATATTATCTTCTCCCCCAAATTCTTAAAATGTCACTGACCTTGGCTGTTTGTGTTGGCTACAACTAAAGTTGCCAGATGAAATACAGGACACTCAGTTAAATTTAAATTTCAGAGAAACAACTAATACTATTTTAGGATAAGTATGTCCTATATGTAATATTTGTAATAACTTGAATATAGAATTAATTATGAACATTTGAATTTCAGATAATAGCTAATTATTTTTGTTAGTATATATCCCATATTACATCCTTATAGTTATGGGACATAGTAACACTAAGAACTTAGTTTACCTGAAATTTAAATGTTACTTCATGTCCTAAAGTTTTACTTGTTAAATAATTTTTATTAGCCACAACTCATATGACTATGGCAAAGGGATATTTGGAAGCCACTAAGTAGCCCAGAACTTCTGAATAATCCCTAGACATAACTCATCAAGAAAGACATTTTGCCTTTGGACTCTTTTTTTAATGATATTAAGCCATCATTACTTTATTGTTGCCACTCCGGGTTTGAGTGTCCTCTCCTTTCTGCTCTGTTGGTGTTCGTCTGCTTGGTAACTGCCCCATTTGCAGAGAGAAAGTCTGACCTCCTAGAAACAGCACCAGCCAATGAGTTCTTCCTTTAACAAACTGGTCTCTCCCTGAAGATTTCCTTTTTGGAGCTAGATGATATCTGGGTATCTGTGGGCCAAAAAACATGGCATTTCTGAAAGTTTAGCTAATGGCAATTATCTTGTAGGGTTTTTTTTTTTTTTTATCTTTGGTGAATTACAAAACCTCTCTTTTAAACCAAGTTCTTTATGTAGATAATGGCTGCCCAGCTAATTACCAACAATTAGATGAATAAGAACACCTGACTGCCACCAACTCAGGTGTTAATGAGAAACAAGTGCACATAGTGTCGGATACTACTGACTAAACCCGGGCTCGCTCAGCCTTCTGCATGAAAATAACAGAAGCATCGTAGCAGCAGTGTAAAGCCATTTTGTTCTTTCTCTCCTAGATTCTGGTTACTGCTTCTCTCTAGCGACCTTTTATGCTTGTTTAGTTCTCTATGAAGTCAATAGGAACATAGAACACAAGGAAACCTGTAAGAAGGAGAGACTCTGACCCAATTTAAATCTTCTCATAGTTCAGTTACTCAAAAGAATTTAAGCCTTAAAGGCACAGAGCCTTCAAGAAGCTAGACCTTTACCCAAACTTCCCCTATGTCAGGGGATGAAATCTTCTTTTATTCTTCCTTTTCTCTTCCTTTTCTCTTCCCCTCCAGACTTGTGCCTGTGGGGATTTCAGGTGCATTAAAAAACATGTTGATTTTATCTGGGTGAAGTTCTGCTTGGGAATGACCAGCTATCACTGCCAATGGCGGCTGCGATATAATGTGGAATGAGGCAGGGTGTTTTGTTTTTGGTGGTTTTGTTTTTATTTTTATTTTTGCAATGCCGGTGGATGGTTACTAGATGTGCTGTAGAGACTGGTAATCTCATTTGTGTTTTCTGTGGAGGGGTCTTGAGTATAGCAGTTGGATTAGAAACACTAAGAAAATGAAATTTGAACTTTCAATCTCTTGATGGTGCTAAGCACTAACAGTTTGACGTTAGTCAGAGACTGGATTGAGATCCTGTCTTAATAAGAGGTTAAAATGCTCCTTTTACCCTAAATCATAGGTGATAAAGAATAAAATTTGAGGACACAGAAACAGCTAGGTGGTGGCACTTTCTCTCGTTGCTATTTGGTTTCTTGTGTAGTACCTACATATTGTTTCTTTTTTAAGAGTTTTCAATCTGGTGATACTGAAATTATTTCAAATCTTTTATGATCCCATCCATCCCTCACACTGTGTTCAGTCTCCTGATCTGTGCTTTCATGGTTCTCACAGTTGTGTGAACAAACTGGGCTGGGAGTCCCTGGGGACACAGATGGTGTCCATCTTCCTGACCCCAGAATGATCAGTGCCCAGCACTGACCTGGAACATGGGAGGTGCTCACCAGATAGACAAGTGAATTAGACTCTAGAGGAACATAATCCATAAGGCTCCCTATGTCAATAGATTATAAGTAATTTCTTAGGACTAATAAGAGTTTTCTGAAGGTCTAAAAAGAGAAATATGGAACTTTGTCCGTATTTCCATTTGTTGGGTTACATTAAGGGACCATTTTCTATTCCTGTCCCCAGCATACTTTGGGTCATCTTTACCACCAAATGAGTGTCCACATGGATACAAACAAACATTTTGCAAGTAAGATATTAGAAAAGTAAATCTCATGTACTAAAAAAGGTTTGGAAAACTTTTTGGGTAATGGCTCAAATAGTAAATATTTCAGTCTTTGTGGAATTATGTTCTTTGTCACCATTGCTCAACTACTGCCCTTGTAGCATGAAAGCACTCACAATGTGCAAAGGCGTGATCATGGCTGTGTTCTAATTAAACTCCATTTATGGACACTGAAATGAATTTCATATAACTTTCCTGTGTCATGAAATGCTACACTTTTAAAAATTTTTCTCTCCAAATATTTAACAATATAAAAACGTTCTTAACTCACTGGTTATACAAAAATAGGTGGTGCAACACATTTGGTCCACTAGCCAGTTTGGCAACCCCTGCACTAAAAAAACACTGCTAATACCAAAGTCAAAGCTTTGTTGGGGAAAGGGAACATTTTTGCCTTATCTGCCTTATAGCTTCCCTGAGCACTGAAATGAGGAATAAAGGGGACTTCTCTGTAAAAATAAAAAGTGTGTGGGGGGGTTCATTTTTATGCCATTTTGTGTTTGCCTATGTACATGTGTATGTTTGGTAGAAGCAGGACCCAGTTTTCAGCTTACATGTGATGTATTTTCTTAGCAATTTGGAATGATGAGAGGAAATTGTAGAAAATACAGCAAGATCCCAGGTTTGTTTAAAAGCACATTAGACAAAAAATAATGTAATTTATACACGTTTGTAAATAGTTCTGGAAAGTATTCACTAGGTGGTATAGCAAGGGTTACCATGAGAATTGGCAGTGGGGTTGTTGAAGGGACGATATTGACTTTTTCTGAGTTATTTGATGATTTAGAGGAGAATGATTCTTGCATTATTTGTGGAATTAAAATTAGTTAAGTATTTAATTAAAAAAAGATTTATGAAAAGGAAAACACTAAGCTTGCTTCTGTGAATCTGCAAATACTGTTCATCTGTGATTTTAATGACATTATAATCTTTTCATATTGACCCTTACTGAAATACAGCTTTTTGGAAATCCCTCCTCTGTAAGAACATTGATAAATAGAAAGTGTTTAGGTTTTATAGGAGGAAGAATATCTTCTCCAGGGTTATCAATATTTAAAATAATGCACATGTACAGTAAAATCCCACAATCTATACTATGGATTCAAACCACATACCCAGAGTTTTCGAATACATTTCTTAATAAAACACAAAGATCTTGAAAGCAGGTGGTGTCTTTGTCCCCTGATACCAATGTGTTTTAATAAGGTTCCACTAGATTTTCAAAGTCTTTGGTTAAATTGGAACTGACATTTATGCTAATTAGCTGGGTTCTGGAGTGAAACAGATAAAATTGAATTACAGTGGGCTCCAAATTATATTTATTTTTTAAATGGTGGCTCTGAAGAATATTTGGTTCCATTTGTCAGTTATTGCATATCTTGCTATGTCTATCATTCCTTTCCCGCCTGGTGTGTTAATCTGGTAATCTGAAATCTCTTTGTCTGCCTGTAATATGATAGGCTGTTTTGCTGTAGTCCATCTGTCTCCTACAGGAGGTGAAAGTACTTTTCAGAAATGGCTTGGGTTGATATTATTAATCTTTATAAGCAGAGAAATTCCTTGAATAATTTAATAGACAAATGGCATGGGGGGACTTGGTATAAAAATGAATTTTCCTGTCAGCTTTAAAAATCACAGCACGGTCTGCCTTTTATCCATGCAACTGAAATATCAAAACAATAGATATTTATGCTCTTTTATGCACTTTTCTGTTTTGCACCACCCAAAATGATGAGGAAACATCTAGAAAATTTTTGTTTACTTTTTTTCTGTTTTAAAAAAACAATAAACTAACTAGCAAAAAGAAAGTCCTTCTTGTTCTCTGAAACAACAGATGCTGCCTTTGACCTTGGGATTTGAGGGCAAATCTATTCTTGTTTACATGTCTTGAATTTCTTGGATTTGCCAGTATGAGGGCAGCAGTTGGGATTGAGTCCTTTTGTGAAAGTATATGAACGATTAAAAAAAATATATATCAGTCTGCACAGCTGTTGCTAAGAAATCGTTCTTCTCCCTCCTTTCGGTTTACCAATGTATAGAGATTTAAAAATTATTATTATTTTGGGTTTTTTTCCTACTTTTAATTGGAATTATTTTAGTTACAGATGTCACAGTCTTTGGGTGTCTGGTCTTCCATCTGACACCCTGCTTCATTGTGAATGCCTAAAGTTGGAGTAGGATGCATTTGATTTTGAGGGTTCCATTGTTTCTCTAAGTTGGGATAAGGAAATACAGCCAGTCCTGTGTTAGGCAAGCCAGCGGGAGTGGGAATATTAATAACCAAATATGTTTTTTCTCTTGGATACAGCCTCTTTACAATTCTGTTTGCTTGCCCTATTCTTTTGGAAAGGATCATGAAGGCGGCAAAGTTTTCAAAGAAATTTGAGGGCCAAGTGGAATTACTCTGCATGAAGTATGCCCACATGGGATTTGGTATTTTGTTAGATCACTAGCAGGTTTGTTTGTTTTTGAATCAAAACCGATAGATATGCATTGAAAATTGTGTTTCTTTTTTCATAAATCATGTATTTGAGAGGAAAATCTTGATGGTGCGAAATGCTATCCTTTGAGCAACAAAAAATCAAGTAGTGAGTTCTTTTAGATATTGCTGAAATCAGAAATACTTTTTCCCTTTAGGTGTCATAAAACACAATTGCATTTCTTTCCACATCATTTTTTCAACCTGAGCAAATTGACAGTGAGGTGGCCAAATCAGTTACTTTGTTTCCCTTCATAGGTAATTTTACTGTGCATTTTCTTTTTATCTTCTGTATGTAATCTTTTATTTGTGGACCATTAGAGATAAGGCCTCCTAGTATCAATTTATGTAGTTATATTAATCAATTTATAGACAAAAGATAAAATATATTAGAATGTCATTATGGGTACTTCATTAAAAAATTTAAATCAAGACATCTTTGTTCTGTTAGCTACACCTGCTAATTAAAGAGCAGGGAAACTGCTCAGATATAATGGGCCAATGTGGGGGAATGTAGAGGGTCCATGGAAGACCCCCTTTCCCTCTGGCTTAATCAGTAATAAGGGAGCAAATGGAATAGGCTGTATAACTTCCTCTAGGCATGGGTTCTTTTGCAGGCAGTAAAGTACATATCAGGTGGCCACAGGGTGAACTGTCCTTGCCTGATGCTTTCAAGGTCATCCTGCAAGATGCTTTCAGCATCTCTGCAAGGTAAAATGAAGGCTGATGTTTTAAATTTCAATGTTTAGAGACTTACCCTACCTGTGAAGAGGTGGTTAAGACATCCTGTCTTCTCAAATGAATGTTTTTGGAAGGCAACACTGGAATATCCATTAGGGTAGTTGGATATACAACAAAGTGGTAATGACCTTTTGAAGAATATCTTAATGATCTTTTTAAGGCATTTTCCTTGTTAATTTCTGGTACCTTAAAAAGGTCCCAGTGCTTTTGGTTGAATGCCTTGAGAAACTTAAGGCTATTAAGGAGTTTTAATAAACTTGATTCTCTAATCAGCTGCTCAGAAATCCATTTCATTGGTTCAGGAATCCAAGACAGATGTTTAAAATTTGCTTGTCCAATCAACCAATTACTCAACCAACCAACCAACGAGCCAACCAGCCAACCTCACTGAATGTCTTGCTCTGGAACTCTTTTTCTTAAATCTTTCCAAGGCTTTTAAAGAATACGAATTAAGGATGGTAAAGATGTGTTTCAGAAACCATAACATTTAAACCTGTTAATTTATCAGTAAGGGAAAAACAACCCTGTCTGTCTTCATTCTAAATTCTTTCCAGCGCTCCCTTCGATAGCTCAGCTAGTAGAGCGGAGGACTGTAGTAACTAAATTCTTTCCAGACTATGGTTAGAGCTTAACTGTACAGAATGCTTGTCACATAGTGAAAACATTGTCTATAAAACTGTGGAAAGTTATCCATTCTGGAAAACTCCAAATTAAAAAGGATAAAACATAGACAACCTACAGAATGGGAGAAAATATTTGCTCTCTACACATCCAATAAAGGTCTGATAACAGGAACCTATCTAGAACTTAAAAAGAATCAACAAGAAAAAATCAAACAACCCCATCAATAAATGGGCAATGGAAATGAACAGAAACTTTTCCAAAGAGGACAGAATAATGGCTAGCAAACATATAAAAAAATGCTCGACATCTCTAATCTTTAGAGAAATGCAAATCAAAACCACAATGAGATATCACCTAACCCCAGTGAGATTGGCCTCTATCAGAAAATCCCAAAACAACAAATGCTGGCGAAGATGTGGACAGACAGGAACACTCTTACACTGCTGGTGGGATCGCAAATTAGTGCAACCTTTGTGGAAAAGAATCTGGGGATTCCTCAAAGGCTAAAAATAGAATTACCATTCTATCCAGCAATAGCATTATTAGGCATCTACCCAAAAGAGCATAAGACATTCAATAATAAAGACATCTGCACCCGAATGTTTATGGCAGCACAATTCACTATTGCAAGGACGTGGAAACAACCCAAGTGCCCGTCAATTCATGAGTGGATTATTAAAATTTGGTGTATGTATACAATGGAATATTACTCAATTTTAAGAAACGACAGTGATCTAGCACTGCTTATGCTTTCCTGGATTGAGCTTGAGCCCATCATCCAAAGTGAGGTGACACAAGATTGGAAGAATGGGCTCCACATGTACTCGCCATCAAATTGGTACTGACTGATTAACACTTCGGTGCTCAAATGGTGGTGGTGTTCACCAGGGATTCCGGGATTAAGGAGGGTAGACCCACAACTGAGGGATGCGGTGAGCATTGTGGAGGGGAGGGGCATACCTCTAACCCTTGCTAGGGAGAGGCAAAGATAAAATGTAACCAAAATGTTTGTACTCCCATATTATCCTGAAATAAAAAAAAAGGATAAAACATTCCTCAAGATAGAATTTCATCCAGATTGTTGCAAAAGGTATTAATTCATCTATTTTTATGTCTGAGTGGTACTCCATGATATACATATACCACATTTTATTGATCCACTCATGAATTGATGGGCACTTGGGTTGATTCCACATCTTTGCAATTGTGGATTGTGTTGCAATAAACATTCGAGTGCTAAAGTAAAACTCAGTGGAAATCAACCAGGGGGAAGGGAGGATGAGGAGGGACAAAAACCTACCTAATGGGTACAGTGAACACTGTTTGGGTGATGGGCACACCTATAGCTGGAACTCAAGCATTACAAAAGTGATCCATGTAACCTAAAACATTTGTACCCCTTAATATTTTGAAATAAAAAATAAAGAATTTCATTATTGGTATTTTCTGCATATAATTTTGAGTACTATGAGTCTAGGATAAATTTTTTTGCATTCATTAAGATATGTGTAGGTACATTGTTAATCTTTGGAGTCTACCAGAATGAAATATATTGCGTTAGTGCTTAAACTAAAATTTGTTAGTTTGAGAGTTTAAAGAAAAAAAGATTTAAGCCTACTGCATTTTAAAAGTTGCTCTCATCAATTAAAAAATATTTTGCTCTTTTGGCAAAAGGATAAAGTCCATAGGCTGTGAGAAGAACTGCAGTTTAAAAATAATTGGGTTTTGAAGATTTATTCTTATCTTTGAGTAAGAACATACCTAGAGGCTTTAGGAGAAAAGGTTTGAACAGGAGATTTACAATATTTCCTTATGAGATCTAGATTATACATAAAATAGGGATTGACTTTTTAAAAAGTTTGCTTTATTTTTCTCCAAAATTTTCTATGTCCACTAATGCATATACTCTTTAAACAGAAATTTAGGACCATTAGTAACTAAAAACCTATTTATATTTTGGAAAATGTTTAGTTGGACCCGGTGTTGGGGATGTCTGTGCTTTTGCATGTGTTTCAATTATGTTATGCCTGTATTTTGACCAGGCATTAAATAATTGAAACAGGCTTGGTAAATAATTATACAGATTGTCTATCTTAGGAGACTGAAGAATAGCAACAAACCTGTTTCCAGAAACATTTCAATCCTTTCACAGGCTAGGTTAAGGTTAACCTATATAGGAGGACACTCTTTCTTTCTACAGTGAGGTATAGGAAAAGCATAGATCTTGGGTTGAGACAGACCTAGTACAAATATAAGCCTATTGTTTATTAGCTATTTAACTTTATGTAAGTTATTTAAGCCCCCTGAGCTTTAAGAATTGGATGCTTTCTAAATGCCTAGCACTATAGGAGGAATAAGCAAACACCTTTCGTTTCCTTTCCTTAGGGAAGTTACTGTTGCATGGGAAAGGTAAACTCTTTGGCACAATTTCAATGTACATGGTGGGTATTCTCAAGTTCAGACAAGTGTGCTCAAAGTACCATGGAATAGGGACACCACTCCTTTCCAGCACACATTTATCCTATACCTAACTGTGCTACACATAGTGCCAGGACTTGGATGCCAGCGTGAACAGAAAAACACAGTGCTGACCCTGCTGGTGTCTTACAGTTTAAATAGCAGAGGTGACTGTTAACTAGGAATTCTGGGGCCTACCTTAGGGGGTTTGTGAGGATGAAGCAAACTTTCCTTCTCCTTCATGCTGTCTCCATCCTGTTCACTCAGGCTCTGTCCAAGCACCCCGTCTCCCATCTCCCTCAGCAGGCACTGAGGTAGTTGTTTCTCTTCGTTAGTACTCCCACGTGATGAACCTTTAGAGGGGAATGGCTGAATAATTCCTAAGAATGTTTGCATTATTACCAAAGACTTCTGGAGGCATCAAGACCGTAACACACACCTCTATGTTTGGCAGAGTTTCAGCCACTGAGCAGACCTCCATGAACAGCTGGGTGTCTCCCTCAGGTCCCACTGTAATGGTCCCTGGCTCCTGTGCAGACGTCTGTGGTGAGCAGTGGGGTCCCTGCTGCTCCCTGAAGAAAACTACAGGAGGTACTACCGCACTGCCTTGATGGAGGTTATTGGTCTTTGGAGTTGTCAGGCTCAAACTAAAACCAAAGGACCTGGCCTGACCCAGAAATTAGAATACTTTGCAACAGGTGAAAGGCCTTCTTATTATTTTGGTGTTAATCCATCTTACCCTGGGCTTTAAACTCCAGGACATTCTCCTGAAAAGAGATTTAGGACCTATGACCTCATTCTATGTTAGTACTTCTCAGATATGATCGTTTAATTATAAAAGATATATAATTAATAAATAATAATTGATAAATATATAATATGTATAATAAACATAAATATAATTAATTATATAATTTATTATAAAATGTAATTAGCTACTCAGGCAAATCAAATAAGTAAATAGTAGGTGCACAGGTAAATATAAAATGCTCAAATACTCCTTATAGTAATGTAAGAACTATCGCTCAGGCAGGAGGACAAAGGAGGATCACATGCATGAACCATTTCTGTGTAGTTTTTCTTTTGATGCACAGGTAGGACAGCGTCTCTTCCCTTCTCAACAAAGTTCAGTGGCTTCTTACTGCACTCAGAATAGCCTGGTTCATAGGCCTCTGCCTTTCTTCCCCTTTTCATCCAAAGTGTTTTCAAATCCCTTTAGATACCTTTTGCTCCAGATTGCCTGGGCTATTAACTGTTCTCCCAGAGACCATACTTTATATCTCTAGGCTTTGCTCATACTGTTTGGTCAGCAGGGAATAAATTTTACTCCTTATTCATTTGTAAAATCCTACTGATCCTACAAGACTATGTTCAAACGCCTCCTCTTTCATGAAACTTTCTATATTCCTACCAGTCAGAATCAATTATTTCTTTCTCTCTGTTCCTCTTAGTTGGCCTATTGTGTGTACCCCGATTACCTGTGTAGGCTTTTCTCATTCCTGCTTGTAGCTAGTTGATTCATTCATCTATCCATATATTCATTCACAACTCTTTCTTGAAAGCTTTATCCCTGGCACTGTGCAAGATGGTGGGAATGTGATGGGGAGCAGAAAACAGAGGTGGTACCTGTGCTCTGGGAGTTGGAGTCTTCGTTGGAGACAGGCAATAAGGACATCATGAAACCCACAAAGATAAAACAGCGGCTGTGTTTTCCCACAGCAAGGAAGACAGATTTATTTATCTCTCTCTCTAGATTGTAAACTCCTTGATGTCAGTGAGAGCCGCTTGTTCGATAGAGAAGGCAGTAGATAAACCAACTCTGTTGTGGCCTAAATTGTGTCCCCCAAAATATTTTATGAAAGTCCTACTTGTAGAATATGACTGCTATGCTTCATCTGGAAATATGGTCTTTGCAGATGTAATGAAGTTAAGACGAGGTCATGCTTGATTAGAGTAGGTCCTAATCCAATATGGCTGGTGTCCAACGAGACGAGGAGAAGTGACAGACACAGACACTGGCACAGGGGACAATGCCATGTGAAGATGGAAGCAGAGATTGGAAGGACGAGTCTACAATCCAAGGAACGTCAAGAAATGGTGGCCACCACCAGAAGCTAGGAGAGGCATGGAACTGTCTTTTCCTCAGAACCTCCACAAAGAACCAACCCTGATGATACCTTGGCACCTGGATTTTGGACTGCTAGCCTCCAAAACCAAGAGAATAAATTTCTGTTATTTTAGGCCACCCTGTTTGTAGCACTTTATTATGGCAGCTATAGACAACCAGCACACTTTCCTAGAGGGACGTTCATATGAACTAATGCACAACCGCACAGTGCTGCTAATGTTTTGGTAAATGAATGAATTTGGGTGAAAGCATAAATGCAGCATTGTGTTTGCTGTCTTTCATGGTAAGAGACCAGAGTGAATTCAGGGTATTTGTTCTGTTCCAACCCTCTATTAAAAGGAAAAATTGTGGACTCACAGTGAACAACATTGTCATCAGCTGAGAAGGTTGAACTGAATGACTTAAGTGCCCACTCGGCTCTGTCTTTAGAAATAAAGCTGCATTTTTGTCACTGTGGCTGAGGGGGTATGAATACCCTAGAATCACTAACTATTGAAATAGTAGCAACTCTTCCCCTTCTCCCTTCAAAGTAGAATCTTAGTCCTCACATCTCCTACCCCACCTCCTTAGGTCCCTCTCCTTGAATAGCTCCCATCAAGATAAAGCAGCAAATATGGTTTGTAGTAGTAGTAGTAGTTGTTGTTGTTGTTAATGATTGTGAGAATTTGTGTTGCATTTTATATTTCCAGAGCATTTTACAGTTGTTGCTTGAGTTCCATAGCACTCAGGAATTCGTGATATTAAAATGTTCTTTGTTTGTAAAGAGAAAACAACTCAAGGACCAAGATGTTTGGTGACAATAGAAAGCTGCACTAATCAGATATTCACTAACCTGGGGCTGCCCCTTCTCTACCTGGAGTTCCTTCCACTCCAGTCTCCTGAATCCTTCTCCTCACTCTAGGTTCAGCACAATGCCACCTCTGCAAAGCCTCCGAACTGTCTTCAAGCCTCACAAATCTCCATTGCAATGTATTATATGAAGTTTTATTTGTGTGGGTTTTCCCAAGAAGATTATGAGTCCTGGAGGACAGGTAAGCAAACTCACCCAGTGGGTGTGCATAAATGACTGAATGAGTGAATGAAATTCCTAGAGCTGAGTTAGGCCAGGAATCTTTTAGCAGCTACTTCCCATTTTATATATCCAAAAACCACACTCATGAAACTCTGTGGTGGATTTTTAAGCAAATTACAGCGAGGGAGGAATGAGATGGCAGCACCGGTTTGGAGAACTTTGGGGTCAGCCTTAGGCTCTATCTCGGTCCCCAGTCTTGTTGTCAATGGAGAATGAGTCAGATGTTTTCAAGGCTCTCCTCTTGAGAGCACTGCTCAGAGGTGCCAGCCCAAGCAAGGCTGCAGGGTCTTAGCCATAAGAGGCAAGCCAGGTTGGCCACTGCGACTCTGAGCATGGTGGGCTGCGGCTGAAATAGAGGTTCTCCTAATCCAGAAATCTTCTCTGATGCCAGACGTCTACAGGCTGCACTAAGGGATGCGGTTGTAAGGTGACTGCAGCAACACGGAGCATAGCAGTCCTCGTCTCTGGAGAATGAGTCTCATTTTCCTCATGCTCTTTACTTTTCATCTATGTATCTGCATATTTATGGTGTCCTGTAGTATGGCACAAGCGTTCAGCATTAATGGAGCACCCAAAACATTCAGGATAGAATGTTTAAATTAGCCGTGGTCTCTGCATCCCTTCCAACCCCTCTTTCTCTTCTTTGCACCCCCTCCCACCTCAGCACCTATGTGGAGTCTCACACCTATCAAAGCTAGTTCTCAGGACACACAGGACACGGCACAAAACAAGGAGGAAAGATCATCTTTGAGCAGTTAATTTAGCAGAGTAACAGCATTTTCAGAGGGAACTTCTATTGGTGTTTATTCTCAAGATTAGGGTAGTAGAATTGCAGTTCTCAGGATGACAGATCTGTTCTTTTTGTGTGTTTCTTGTCCTCTTTGTTTAGATATTGGGATTCTTTTTTCCCCACCTCTCACCCAAGCCAGAACCTTGCTTTGAGGAAACATGGCTACATGTTTATTGTTTTACAATACATTAATTTAAAAAAATCATAAATGATTTTCTCACTGTGTTAGAATTATTTTTACTTGCAAGAATACTCTTTTATGGGACATCTGGCTAATAGCAAAAAGATCAGTTATAGACTTTGCTTCCTAGGACTGGTAGGAAAGGGAAGCAGGATAAGCTGTTTCTGGGACTCTCTCTGCCACTCATTCTGGGAGTCCTCCCTTCGTCAGGTCACCTGACCTCTCACACCCACAATTTTCCTAATCTTTAAAATGTATAGGTTGAAGTTGAGGTTGCCTAAATTCTCTTCTAGATCTACCGTTCTGTGATTCTAGCTATGTGTAATTCTAGTTTTTTAAGCTAACAGTTGGTAAACAATACCACAAATAATGAGAAAGATAAATTTTTAAAAATTGGACAAGCTGGACTCCTTAGAGACAATATTCCTGGTTTTGAATTTATAAACTACCTGCTGGTAAAAATCTCTTGAGTAGTATCTAAACATTTACATTCCTATTTCCTTCATTTTCAAAACACTGTCTCCGTGATTGCAAAGCAGTTCCCCTGGTATATAATCTCTCATTTGGCATAGCGTGCTGGGAGGATGCGGGATCCACGTGGAGAAGTTAAGCACACACAGATCTTGAAGGTCAGAGGCACGTTAAATGGCACTCTGTAGTCCAGCATCCTCATCTTTAAGCATTAGTAATTGCCATGAATGCTCAAGTTGATGCCCCACGTGGGAGCTGCTGGATTTGGGCCATAAACCATAATTCAGGAATGTGCACCTTGTGAAAGCCAAAGTATTAGTGTTGTCAGAGACTCACAGGTGATGCTACTGAATTAATGAACTGGGCATTGTGCCATTCCTGCTGCAAAAAGTGAGGCAATTAAGTTTCAGCACAATAGACAAAGGACACTTGTAAATTTACGGGGTGTATTTTAGAAACTTGAAACTTGATGATGAAACAGGAAAGAGACCCCAGTTAAAAAAAAGACTCCTAGCACATAAAGTTGAAAGTACTCAGTTAAATAGATCTTCTGACTCATTGGATGCCCACCAAGAACAGGGCAGTTTGGGCCAACACATCCGAAGTGGTTCGTGTAGATAATAGTTAAAACCCTAGCACTAATTCAATTATCTGGGACCCATCAGAAAGAAGTTATTCTGGATAGTCAAGCTACCATGCCCTAGTTCCAACTCTTTTTAAAATTTGAAAATAGTAATATTTAAAATAATATACTACATATAGTTCCATAGACTTTTTTCTTATTATAAAAATATTTTTCTGTTAATTTTGAAAGAAGTAGAAAAACAAGAAAGGAGCTCACACTCCAGAGATAACTTCTATTAACTTCTCAGAGTCAGTAAATAATGATAATGGAATGCTGATATTTACCCAGATAAACACTTTGCACAAAACTATTTGTATATTGTTAATTAGTGGAAAAGCTTCTCTTCATATATTATAATTTGACTTTTTCTTCCCTCTTATTAACAAGATTTGGGTGAGAAAGTCATTGAATTGAACAAATTTTCTCTGCTTTGCTCTGGGGACATTCTTTTACACTTGCAAATAAAGCTTGCCGTGTATCTTTCTATTACATTCTCACTGCCCCACAAGAATCTTAGTGAGTGGGAGTGGTGAGTGGAAATTAGGATTTGGGGGTCACTTGTGTTCGAGTTGACAAGATACACACATTTGGGGAAACATCATGATCTGAAATAACTAGGAAGCACAAGTGTTGTATAAGTGCTTGGTATATCCTTGGAAGAAAATTAAAAAGTAAACATTTTTCACGTGGCAGCCATTCTGAAGAATGTGCTATCAGGTTTTTACTCTGCTTATCAACATGTAAGGTGGGGGACTAAAAGACTTTGTATTGTAATGCTCGAAAATGAAAGCTTTATTTAAATATTAATATGCAACAAGAGCTTGCTTAACAATTGTGTAGAACTGGAAGAAGAATTAAGAACATTTTCATACAAAAAAGTAAAAGAAATTAAGAGAAGTTCCTTACTTTTCAACTCCGATTTTTAATCCCCCTCACTGCCCCATTTTTCTAAGCTCAATGTATTTTCTTTTCAATCAACTGAGTTCCCTTAAATTTCTCTCACTTCTCTTGGTAAAGTAGCTTTGTGTTTGTTGTTAAACTCATCTTGAAGGGAAAGATAGAGGTTACAATGTGGAAGTCCAAAGTTCCAGTCTGTCTTTGGGGATGGATGATGTAGGTTCCTTAGGAAATTCTACTTGCCTTGAGGTGCATCTGGAGGGATGTCCAATATATCGTTGGACAGAAAACTCAAACTTCACCCCTTGAGGACAGGCATTAGTTAACAGTATTTATTAAGCATCTATTCTACTGAATCGGGGAGGGGAACAAATGAACTCAAATTCCAATTTTGTTTTCTCCATTAGCCTTCAGGAAGGTCAAAATCAGATTTTTTTTTTTTGGTCTCACTCCGTTGCCCGGGCTAGAGTGAGTGCCGTGGCGTCAGCCTAGCTCACAGCAACCTCAAACTCCTGGGCTCGAGCAATCCTTCTGCCTCAGCCTCCCAAGTGGCGGGGACTACAGGCATGCGCCACTATGCCCGGCTAATTTTTTCTACATATTTTTCATTGGCCAATTAATTTCTTTCTATTTATAGTAGAGACAGGGTCTCGCTCTTGCTCACGCTGATTTCAAACTCCTGACCTAGAGCGATCTGCCCACCTTGGCCTCCCAGAGTGCTAGGATTACAGGCGTGAGCCACCACGCCCAGCCAAAATCAGATTTAATGTACCATGAGAAGTATATTGTAGCTTTGTTATTTTGTTCATTTGCTTCCTCTTTTTTCTCTCTTAAAATTTTTATTTCTAAA